>MQTX01000177.1:0-39950 GCA_009735665.1 Angiostrongylus cantonensis | reverse complement strand
TGAAAGCTGTTAGAATAGACTATGGAAACATTCTGGTACTTTCGGAAATGACTCCTTGTTTTGAACTCACATGAGTACCAACTAAAATGGACTCTTGTTGACGACACATTTCATGTGCCCTAGTTGCTTGATGGGAGTCTGAAAATTCTTTTTTTTATTATGGGAAGGTATTTGGTAGTTTGGCCGAGAAAAGGCTGTGTTGGCGCTAGCACATAATGAAGTAAACTTGTACATCAGACTGACCAATCCTAGATTACAACTGCATCTGTACTAATTTTCGGTAATTATCTATTGATTACACATATTTTCATTCTGAATCGTCCAAGGGTTCGAAGTAGGTTACAGCTTTATTACAGTGAGTATTGTAGTATTCTCATATGATAACAAACGACCTCCATGCGAAACTTAGTCGTTCACCTTCGGTATTCGTTTTACTTTATGATATTAGCATTTGGTATAGAATTACCATGGACGCACTAACGACTCAAAATATAATTTGGTACTTCTGTAGTTTCATTCTATTGCGATTGTCGCCCATAGAAGCATTGGGTCCATTTTATGTTCTGAAAGTATTATTACTTAATGTATAGCTCTCGTTATAAATAGACTGAGTACGTGATATAGGTCTGCACATCTAGTTGCGGGTCTTCTGTGATATTGCCATGTTTCATCTTCAGCTGGACTCGGGAAAAACTGTTGAGTGGTTTGCGCTCTTTAATTGGTGGTTTGCGTTCTTTAATTGGTTGATATGAACGTCCAAGACACATCGATGTTTATTGTTAAGATCATTTTTTAACTTAATGCTTAACTTAGTGCTTTCACGCTAACTTTCAATGATTTTTTTTCCGTTCCTTTAGTATGTAGAATGTTATCTGTCCTTCACAGGTATCGTATAAAGAGTAATAAAATGGAGAAGTTTAATAGGAAATTGATAGTTTCTGCGCTTAAACGATCTCAGTTCTTATTGATTTATGAGGTTGGACTTTTCCACAATTTTCTTTTCATTTTTCAAGTCTTTTATATGAGGATGCTTATTATGTACATGCATGTTACCTGTGCAGTTGCGATACCTATTAGCTATAGTCTTTGTTTATAACCAATCTCGATGAGCGTCCACACCGTTCACTTCGATACAGTCAAACGCTTTCTCGAATGATATTAGAAAAAGATGCAGCTGGTACTTATGGGAGACCTCTGTAGGCCTGTTTGTATTCGAATCTGTTACGTCGTTCCACTTAGATCCTTTTTGTCAAATAATATTGACCTAAACCGAGGTCCTTTTTTAAATGCGAGATAATTCTGCCTTCAAAACTTGCAGAATAACAGGACAAGCTGGTCCGAGCACAAAGTGACCGTACACCGGGTCATTCTTCCATTTTCTGTAGATGAATTGCAGTGTGCATAACGAGGAGCATGTTCTTGTTTCATGACATCGAATTTGAAAGAAATCAGCAATGATGCTGTTAAGCGAAGAGCTCCGCACTTTTCCTCCCCTTTGACAAGTAGAACTTCAGAGGAAAGAAGCTGGTCTGGCTCTCAAACGGTGATATTGAAGTATCGTGCTGAGTTTGTGGGACGGAAAAGGATTAGTTGGATGTAGCATTTTCGTTTTTAATTCCATAGCATAATGGGCGCTAATGGAATAGCCATATTAGTTCACCAAATCTGAGGACGGAAAATTGAGCTAATTAAATTTAGGTAACAGTTCTGAAGAGTGGGCCTTCTCTAGATTCAGTAATTTTCTTTTAAATTATGCGTAGTTGTCTAACCTACTGCATAGATATTCTGGCGTTTTAATTTTTTATCAACCATGGAGGGTGTTTTGTAGTAGGGTGAAGGAGACGAGAAAAAATAACAATTCAACCAGAAACAAACCAGTTCTTAGGAAATCGTTGGAAAATCGACTTGCATTTGAAGACTTGAGACTTGTGACTACTGCACTTTACATTGTACATTAATGACTTTAGGTGGTATGGTTAAAATCTGAGCGAGGAACTAATTCGTAGACAAATTGCGAATTAGTCACCTTTCTCCTGATCTCTGGAGGTAGTTGACCTATTGGTCCAAGGGGCTACACAGACCTAGCTTAACGTTGCTCTGTTATACGCTGTGGAATCGTCGTGTCGGTAGCCGTATGCATCCAGAGAGGGTCGAAAACGTAGTTCGAAAACACTTCACAACAATCACTACCAGGCTGGTTGTTTGAAGCTGTGAAGAATGTCGCAACCAGTGCAGTATGATTATCTCAAGCAAAGTTCTAACACTAAGTGGCCGATAATTTCGTTTTAGAAAAGTCACCTTATATGAGGAAACATTTATTGTTATTCATAGTAAGAGAATCTCCTAGATAAAGCAAATAGAAAGTCAGCCAATGTATTTATCGAGTGCTTGAGACGACTGTATACGCAGTTAGTATTTTATTATGTTCTCTATCGACAAAGTAGTGTACAGCGCTGAAGATTTCAGGACATAATGATAGCAAAAGTGTTCCGATCTGGTTAGAACTGGTTATTTATTACCTATGGACTGACGGTAAACCTCTCAGTTGAAATCACGAAGCTTCAGAATATTCTCGTTTGATGTGCGTCAGTGAGGCGCTATGTGCTTTGGCGTTTCCATTCCGTTGGCAAATGGTCTACGTACCAATTCTTCCGTACTCTCAGCTGAAGTTCGTAGAGGCTCCGGTAGGTTTTTTACTTTTCAGCACTAAGTTTGCAGAAACACATTTTTAGCATGAATGGTAATATGCACTAAGTAAAAAAATATACATTTACATAACATGGCATAACATATGCATTAACATTAAACAACATAACATAGCATAAATAATATTTACATATATTTAAATCACGGAGGTTTATGTAAAGTATTAGATCCTGAAGAATGCGCCATGTATTTGACTTCACTAAGCTTCTTAACAGTGATTGAATCTGGCATACATAATGACTTACTGTGGCGTGCCTGATGTATCAAGTCAGTTTTTATCCTTACACCCAACTCTCCTGTTAGTCTATCAAATCCAGTGAGCACATCATCTCTTCGTGGTTGGGAACTAGATACTAGACTGTCTGGGCACCACTTGTACCCTCAGATTCACGCAAGAACTCTATAGCACCTCTACTCCAGGCTCGAGGGATAATCACCTGACCAGCATTTAACGATATTCATAACCAAGATGGAAGTCTTCAATCAATAGCCGTTTTCATACGTAATAGGCTTTCGTAGGTGGTTGATGTGAGGAAACAATTCGAATCCAATGGGTGCTGGAAACCGTATAGTAGATGTGAAATCGGATTATGTGAAATAGAATAAGAATCTTATATATATGTGACTTTCAAACATAGAGTCTTTGTTTTGAATTCTTTCAAGACTAATTTAAAAAGTTGTTTTTTTTCGTTTTTTTCCGTTATTTGCCATTTTCGATGTTTTTCGTTTTTTTTTTCAATTTTTGACACGTGCATGGAACTATCGAGCCCTGCTGGACGAAATCCCGCGTCTTTAACGCGCTTACCTTAATATTTTCCGTATTTGACTTATAAATCGGTGTGCACAAACGTATTAACCTGAGTCGTATATGGCGCATTAACTTCTGCTCTATTTCTTTTTCTGGACAAGGTTTTTTTAATGATGTTTTTGCATTCGATCGATGGCCTTCTCACAAGATTTATTAGACCAAGCCCACGTTGTAAATGTGAAAAAAGCTTTTTGTACAAGGTTGTTCATTCATAACAGCAATTTGAGCTGATGAGGAGGGTTACTCTGCTGTAGCTGCGCATTGGAGTCCGAACCGTGGGATCATTTTGCCGGCGGGGTCGTTAATAATGTGTACTCGGCGAAATTATTGATTATAAGGTGGTTAGGCTAACCGAAAATGAGTTTTGACATGCGTAGCACAAACATGAGAAGCAATCTCGTCTTTTATGTACACAAAAAGTTTTACCTTGTGAGCTTCTTCACTACCGACTCGGTAGCATCTCCACTTGTGAGCGTATTTCTGCCAGCAGTCCTCGTCTTATGTTTATTTGCCTCTACTATACAGTCCACTAACTAATTCCATACCTATTCTTCCAATGAAAGACCACATTAGTAGAATCGATGTTTGCCGTCATACGGCTCGATATCTCATCGAACATACTTTTTTGCGTACAGTTTTGTCGGACAGTGTTGCAATTCCTGTTTAAAAAAAACATTAGAAAACCATATTGTATTTTAAATATGTTGAGAAACTGACTACGAAACATTGAAAATGGAACAGTGAATGGTGTACAAGCGTATTTTCATTATGCATAGAAAAATGGAAATGTTGCCAAACTATGGAACAACCCGAAGAATAACCTAGGGCATGCGTAGTGTGACACTGACACTACCAATAGAGTACATAGTAAGGTAAGTTATCGAATTAAAAGGTCAAAAAGAAGGGCTCATCAAATGGGTCAGAGTACGCCTGGCCAAAAATTAGGCCTCATTCCACCCCGTCGCCACGGATGATTAGGCGTCGTGCCGATGAGTTCCGTAAATCAGAATTTTATACCCATGGAATAAGAAATGTTCTGTTTTGCTCACAAGATCGTGTTGGTTTGAATGGTTTTCATTTAAATTGGTTGAGTTTGCAATGAAATGAAACAGCCTTCTTCAAAATGTTCTTGTCACCATGAGTTATCCCTGACTCCTCCATATTTAAGAATAATTGCACCTTTCAGTTAAAAAAAATGCCTCAACTCCGTGGGCTTTATTAATTGCAAAATCCTGTTAGAATTAGCAAACCTATGGCACTGGGAAACAACTTTCTTTATTCTGCGATGACACAATCCTTAGTTTTTAGATTCTATTTTTTGTCTTCATAAAAATTCGTTTTTTAAGGATAGGAGTCGAACAAGCATGGTTTCATGTAGCTGGTCACATTGTGTGGCCTAATATGTCGGTAGTACGTTTACTGCCATGCTTGCGTTAAAGAATTCAACCCTTTAACAAACGTGTGCATTGATTTCAATATGTAAACTGCTGTATGTTTCGGATGCGCTCGGATGAAACGGCCCGATGAGCTGACCACGCTAAAATGGCCGTCGTCATGAAATGGTTAAAATTTAAATTCCGTTTTAAACTTTTTGTTAGATGTGTTTCTTTTTTTTGGTTAATATAGTATGGGCGCGTGTGGCGCAGTGGTTGGATGCGACACACATGTGGTATCGATCCCCGCGCTCATGGCCCACCAGGCTTTCCATCCCTCCGGGGTCGGCAAATTGGTACCAAATTTGTCTGGAAGGACAGCAGCACTGGCTCGATACATCGGTAGGCCACTGCGAGTCATTATAAAGGCCAGATATGCATTCAGTCACCTCCAACGATACTTAGTGAAGTTGAATGCATGGTTCATCCCTCAGGGATTGATCAACGCCGAGAGTTTTATCCCTTTTTATTCTTTAGCATAGTATAGGCTTTACAATGACTATTTGTACTGTTAAGGCGAAAGAGCAGAGCTTCTATAAGTATGTGAAGTTCTCGACTCCTCACGTATATCAATTCATTCGCGACACAGGCGATTTCTCTTCGGCTGTGGTCATTTCGGTTTTTTGAAAATAACTAGTAATTGTTTAATACCTGGAGGACTTCGAAGGTTACCAATATGGTAGGGTAGGTACCAGTGGTACGGGTGTTACTGTTTGCTATGTATTACAGTGGTCCATCATGCTAAGACATTCATCTCAGTATTTGGAACTACTTCAGAGCTTATGTTCAGTCTCCTTTAGTGTTTTTATATTGACAAATTCCTTAAAATAACCGTAGCAATTAAAATAACAGTTAATTTTCAGTCAAATTGCTGGTCTGTGAACTTTTCATAGGGGAGATTTTTGTAAATTTGATGTGCTATCGATTAGTCATCGAATGAATAGAAATAAAAGGATAAGGCTCTCGGCGTTGATGCCCTGAAGGATGCACCATGCATTCCACTTCATGAAGTATCGTTGGAAGTGACTGAATGCATATCTGGCCTTTACAATGACTCGCGGTGGTCTACCGATGTATCGAACCAGTGCTGCTATCTTACCAGACAAGTCTGGTACCAATTTGCCTACCTCGGAGGGATGGAGGACTTGGCGGACCATGGGCGCAGGGATCGATTCCACTTGTGTGTTGCAGTGGCACCTCCAACCACCGCGCCACACGCGCTCTTATGAATACTCGTAGTGTTGTAAAAAAAAATTCTGGAACTTGGTGAAAATATACGCCGTACTGCCCATAATGTCTGGAACAGGTTGACGATAACTTTCGGAAAATATGCGAAAACAACGAAAATTAGGCGTCATGCACATTGAAAATTAATACATCTCGTCGCGAATTTGTAAGAAAAAGGGGCGTCTTCCCGGATTCTGAGTGACGTAGAATTGCGAGGCATTATTGCTATTATTTTTTATTTTCAGGGAGGTGCTAAGAGAAAAGCATGCACTTAATCACTTTTGTTTTCATCGATTGTTTCGTAGACATCTGCAATGCAATTGTCCTACAATACACACTGGATCGCTCGCTGGTCTGAACCCGTGTTCTAGGCTCACCAAGTCTTCCATTGCTCCGCACTCGGAAAATTATTATCTGGCCTACCTAGGAGGACGAAAGCACTGACTTGATACATAGTTAGGGCACTGCGTGTCGTTATATAGGCCAAATATGCATTCATTCATTTCTGCGATTCTTGATGATGTCGAATGCACATCTTTGACGCATCTTTTACGGATAGATCAACGCCGGCTACTTCATTTTTACACCTTCATTAATTGCATCTTTTGTACTGAATTACGGAAACTAATTTTTGATGGGTGACATAGTCTTCGCAGATGTAGTAATATACTTCAGCTACGCCTTTTGTGGGTGTATTTCATTTTAGATTGAAGTTTGTGAATACTTGCTTGCATACGTGGATGGCCTGTCTTCACCGGTAATGTGACCTCAACACATTCCCATTCGTTTCTTTCACGGGAGTCGTCATCTTTGATGGTGGTTTACTTCGATCATAGTTGCCTGTGCGATTCTCGCTGCTTAATATGTAAAATTCTGTAGTACCGATGACAGTTGATTCCTATTTGTTATGAATATATGCGTCCATCGTGCACGTGGTATTCTCAAAGTTACACCAGATTCGGGTCCACTTTATGGTTCTTTTCTTCGATCTGTCGTGTGTTCTTCTCATTATATGACCAGCCCATCTGTTTCGGTATCGATTTGTTTACTCCTAAGTTGTGAGCGATGAGGTAGGTTTCGGAAATCAGAGCTTCGCGTTCTGGTTAAATATTGTATCTCCGGTTATGCTTCATTAGATGTGGTTCAAGCGCTCTGTGAGTATTTCGTAAGATAATTGAAGTGGCTGGAGTACTGGCCCACGTCTCTGCTGCGTAACGAAGCGCTGGGTAGACTTTCGACGCAAAGAGGTGAATGCTGATTTACGGGTCTTTTAGTTGGTCAGTAACTTTTTTAAGTGGCCCGAATACGGCCCACGCTGATCTCCTTCTAATTTCTCCTTCATGTTGTTCTCCATTTTCATTGATCATCCAAGTATCCATACACGTAAATTGTGGTTTCTGTAATCGGAAAACCATCTAGTTCTTCACCTTTGCACCGTATGCTCTTTATGAACTGGGTCTTCATTCTGTTTATACCTATTCCAATCTTCTTCGCAATTCGTTGAGTTCTTTGAATATCATCCATGCTTCCATACACCTCGAAAAGGTGACGATTTCATGTGCGAATTGAAGGTTTGGTAGGAATGTTCTGTCTATAAATACATCTTTCTTATCCCAATCGAGTGATTTTATTATCCACTGTAGTATCTACTGCTGTGTGGCGCGAAACAGCTTTGGCGAAGTGTTATCTCCTTGTCGAACCCCTTTTTCTTATGAGTATGGTAAGCTGTCAGTGGAAAAGCTGTATTTTTATGCTGCAGTTTTGGTAATAGTAAGCTAGAATTCGTATATAAACTGTCCTTGACTGACGAATACTGATAGGATCGCATCCTTCTTACGCTCTCATACGCTTTTTGATATTCGACAAAGGTCAGCACTAAGATAGATGGTATTCTTGACATGCTTTTCTGACCCTGGACACTGTTTGGATGTGGTCTGTGCAGCGGGATCCCTTTCGAAATCCTCACTCAACTGTGCGTCGTCTAAAGTCCTTGATATGTGCAACAGGATAATTTTCGTGAATAGCATGTAGAGGTCGCGTGACAGGCATATTGGACGGTAGTTACGAAGATCCCTTCGGTCACTCTTGGACAGGATAGTCGTGCGCGAAGTCCTCCAACAAAAATGGCTCAATGGCCAATTTTCGTTGGCGTTAATTATAACTACGCATAATCTTGATCGGAACTTGCGTATTTTTCGATGACTTAAGTACCTGGAGTTAATAACTTGGTAGATGCATAGAAAAGACTTCGCTCTATCAGTGTAGATTTGCATATAACTTTTTTTTTCATTGGCGTTGAAGTTTCTCTATACTTCCGCTTTAAACTTATTTAAAACTTATTATCTAAGCCTTTGTATCCGTTTGTACCGGAGCAGCACTTGGGTAATTAAACCTTTATCAATATGTGCAATACGTAAACACGATAATAATACACTGTGGTTAGTATACAAAGGTTACATGAGGTTAATTAACATAATATGAAAAAAAAGCGAATAATTTGCGATGATTATGTGGTAGTGAAGGCAGCGGCTAAGAGAAGTTATTAAGACTTCACCAAGTTCAAGAAACAGGAACATGATGTGGTGAACTGCGATGAGGTATAATTACATGTTGATGTTGTGGTTATTGGCTACACGAGATGCATGGCTATGATAAGAAGAGATTGGTGAGAGACAAAAGAGAAGACAATAACACACGACAGTAAAATATTGTTGCTGCTGCGAGGGAAGAATTATAATGCCAGAAAGAGTTTTTGTTCCCACAACTTCTCAATATTCCTGATAGCTAATTAAGAAATCTGAGTAGCTGTGTGCAATGGACTTTTGGCGGATGTTCTTGCATACCGAGTCACCACAGGAACCTCCAACCGGCGTGAACATCTGCATCAGTTGGCCGTGTTTCCTGCTTTAGATGGTTTTGAATTTGCCAGTCAAAAACAAATTCTATAAATGACAAATGTTCTTTGGTGTGGTGGTGAACACGTTAACCCTCGGAAAGGATAATAGCGGGTTCAGTCCCACCGCAGGCACCTGTCGTCTGGAGTTTTGCAAATACCTCGTCATCATTGTGGTTGTATCTCACATCATACCACACCATGAAAAAAGAGTAAGCAATAAGTAAAAAGTTTCTGTGTCCTTTGGATGGTTATTATAGTGAGGATGCGCTTTGTAATGTCTTTCGTATAACTCGTACATTTGTAGAAGTGCTGGCTAAAAAAAATTTACGCTAACCTCAATAACTTATCCTTTCAAACAGTATTTTGTTGATTAGTTCGGAGGAATAGAGATTGGACCGATGTGGCAGCTATATAGATCGTTCAATATTTAAAGCTCGTCTTTTCGGCGACTTTGTCACGTGGGACTATTTTTATGTTTGCTATGGAGTGAATCCCAAACTTCAGTAATTGAACCTCTGCGTACTTGCTGCAACAATGAAAAATTAAGAAGGATGGTAACGTGAAGCGAATATGTAAGGATGAAAGTGTGGCTTCAATACATCGATACAGCAATAATGCGACTACCTATTATGGAGAGATGAGCGGGAAGAATGAAGCAGAAGAAATGGTGTCGTCTGCTGATGGATGCTTCTGTATGCCAATGGAAGCCGAATGTTGGTCCAATAATTGGGTCGTTCCTAGCGAGTGTTTCTACGTTTATGCACGTGTTAACCATACAATGACATTACAAGCCCTTTCAATCCATCTGCCACTTAAGAGTATGAGCCAGCTATTATCACGCGTTCTATAGGAAGTGTTAGGAAATCCATATTGTTGAACAGCATGCAGAGAACATAGGAATCATATGATAGAGTTATGAGGTGGAGAATAGTATCTAAAGAATCTATAGAAGGCGAGAAAACTGTAGATGTGATGCAATAAATGCAACAAAAAAGAAACATAATGCGACAAAATAATCCACCAAAAAGGATGTGTCATTCACCTTCTGTTCCACAAGAGCAATGACAATGAAGTAAATGTGTATTATAATGTGTGTAAGGCAAACAGCTACCCATATAAAAAAACTACCGTTTGTTGATTGATCCCCGCGCCCGTGGCTTACCAAGCCTTCCGTCCTTCCGGGTCGGCAATTTGTTAGCAAACTTGTCTGGGAGGATAGCAGCACTGGTAGGCCACCGCGAGTCGTTGTAAAGGCCAGTTATGCATTCAGTTACGTCCAATGATCCTTAATAAAGTCGAATGCATGACGCATCCCTCAAGGATTGATTAACGCTGAGAGCTCTATCCTCTTATTTTACTACCATTTGTTGTCGTTCTTAAAGGTTCTCTCTTATTATAATGCTACAGTTGCCAAAGAAGCATTACAATATTGTACTGTCGAATACTACGTTTGCCAATAGAAAAAATTTTCCAGTGGCGATGTGGCATGTTGATGCATGTAAGGTACACATCGATGTAAACAAACCTCCATTTTTCAGAAGTGGAACTAGCCTTTCTGAGTGTGTAGAGAGGCTATGTCGTAGATGACATTTCTTCTACCCAATTTGTGTTTCGGTTTTTTTTCCAAAATAAAGTGTGTACTTTTAAAGGTGCCTTACGTAATGGGTTGGTGTTATGAAGAAAGTGTACCAGAGTTTCTCTTCCAATCGAATGTATGTGTCCTTGACATCGACACCGGGCGAATGGAGTTTCCCGAAGACCTCCCATCATTTCCAGGAGCCAAACAATTGTGTCAGGAGATTAAGTCGGCAATCTATAGGTTCGCTGATTACTTAATAAAGCTTCTGATCAGTAGTTTATAAAGGGTAATGTTAAAGGTATTCATCATGGGAGGATACGTCGCCCTCCACCGTTGTTGGTTCAACACCTTCATTGAAGAGCTCCCCAGCTGTTGTACCTACCCGTACAACCAGTGATCGCAGAACAGATGAATGGTCTGCAAAACGAATGAGTCGATCGTTTGATCGAGACGATGCCATCGATGAGGCTATCAGTAAGTGTGGTATTATTTTGCATGTGCAATACAGTGGTTATCCACATTCTGGGGATTGTTCCTCTTTCACATGGATTTTAAATTTAATACTGATGATTAGTGCTCTTATTGTTTCTGTATTGGTTTACAATTTATTCTCTCTTACTTGGATGCTTGGACGGCCCGTCCTCACTGGTTTTGCGAACCCCTGCACATTCTCAAGATAAGAGCGTTTAAATAAATATATCAACTGTCTGCGCCGAGGTTTGTAGCAAGTCGGTCTTTTGAATTATTATTATTATTGTTTAATCTTATAGGTAAATCTGTGCAGTTTTCGCCGTGTCCATCTCGTTCTGATCTGACTCCTTTACCCCTTGAAAATGTTTTGAAGAACAACTCTGCTGTCGCAAGGTAACACCTTTTATTATTCATTTCGTTTCTACGTGTTTTATAGTCATTGTTTGAGGGTTGCTGAAATTGCACGACGCGCTGGTGTTGTCATAGATGTGCAAAACTTAGAGCAAGAGATTTCATGTAGAGGTCAATATCTTGATTCACCGGACTGCAAACAGTATTTCCAGGTTGGAATCTAGTATGCAGTCTGTTTTTACATCATTAGTAGTTCCAAGAAGTTCGATTTAGAATGCTCGGCTCAATAACGCTGTCAGGGAATGTGTCTTAAACAGAATTGTATGTATGCTATATTCATATGAACATTTCGTCGTTGGTGGCCAAGGGTGTTCAGATCGAGAGGCATATGATGACAGTAGGTTGGTTAGATTCAGCTATGGTGTGAAATGCTCACGAAAAAAAAGACATGTTTATTGTTGAAGCAATCCTAGTCATCTTCTACGGTAACTTACATTTCAGAGAAAGTCTAGTATGTTTTGACAAAGCCTCCTTTTTATCTGATCAGCCTGACAGTCACTTAGCGTTCCTTGCAGCTTTTTTGGAAACACAGGTGAGAGGCGTATCTATTTGGTGCAATCTGTTTCCGTTCTAATTATAATTCGTGCAAACGAGACTTGTTGTAGATGTTTGCCTCTTTGATTGATGCAAAAATACTCTCACAATGGGAAACACCGGATGAAAACCTTGTGCTTTTCGATTCTCGGATTGCGATGATGCGTGAGAAACACGGTCTGTCAATGGTTCGTACACCTACGTATGAGTCAACACCACCTTTTGCGCATACTGGTATATAACACATTCTTCGTTTGCTTTTCATTAATAAATCACTATTGTTTTAATAAATCTTTTAAGTAACCGATTGCAGAAGAATTGATATCGAAACGAGAAGAAATGTTGGATTATGTTGTCCCGGGCCCACACGAGCTCGAAGGTGCTGTGGTGATGAGTTATAATGGTGTTTGGCCAGAACAGATAAATACAGCTCTTCTTGAGGGCGCAGTGGGACTTAGCCCTGCGCCTAGCCCTTGGAAACAACGCTACCCTCATTTGCGTCCAAAACAGCAGGATGTATGTCTCGTTTTGTTGTTAACAGACGCAGACACAGATAATGAAACTTTGATTTGTCAAGACTTTTTTAAATAGATTGCCAGTATTGCTGGACGTCCTGTCAGTACCTGTGGCAGTACTGGTTTAGTGGGTGATTCACCTACCCTAGTTGCTCAGCAGCAAGTGAAATTTGTTGACCAACTGTTGCGTGAAACTAAGGGTGGGTTTTTCCATATTATTACTTAATTATATCGTTTTAATATTTCGTCGAAATATTGGCTCACAGGGAAAACAAAGCGCATGCTTGTGGACAAAATGGGAAAGGAAGCAGTGCAGTTGGGTCATTTCGATGCTAGTATAACTGGAGTTGAAGAGAACACGCTTGTTGCCTCTTTCTGTGATCTTCTGGAGAGAATTTGGGCTCACGGTCTCATCAAAAAGCAGGTGATTGGTTGAGAAAGCAGCCTTTTTTATTTTTTCTTTTTTTTTTGGATGGAGAGAGGGAGGTAGGTGGGGCAGGGGGTAGTTCTAGCTTTTATATATGGGAAATGTAACATGTTCGTCTTTGGGGATTTATGCAGGCTTTTTTCTTTACCAAGATTATAGGTGCCAAATTTTATAAATATGTTTGTGCAAGTCTTCCACTTATTTCTTCTGCTATCTTGCATCGCTTCCAGCGATTCCAAATCTTGAACAAATCTTTTATATTTATTTTTGATACACGAGTTTACTTTGATTACTGTGAGGATCCCAGCACTTCTAGCAACCGATTCGTTCACATACATCCACCGTGCGAAAGAGTACTCGAACTTCTCGCGAATAAGTTTTGCTGTTGGTGGAGGATTGTCATTTTGTTTACGAACATGGTTAAATTCTTGTCAAGTAACTCTCCCTGGGGTTCTGTCATGGGCTGGCTAAACCTTCCTACATCTTAACTTTGCATTGCATAGTGATATTGAAGTTTAACGTGATTTAGAAACATGAAGTGTTCATCTGACCATTGTGCTTTTTCGGCTACTGCTATCAATTTGTTGACCCTTAAATTAGTTGTGGGGCGGAAACGGTTTTTTAAAAAAAAAAATTTCCTATCACAACTCTACCTTCTGAAAACAGAGATACGAGCGTCAGCGAAAAGAGAAATGTTTTGTGGGTTCCAGAAAATAATAGTTACATCATATTAGAATGAAGAAGCGTGTATCTAGTTGGAAACGTTTACAGATTCTGCTGTTTTACATTACCTAGATGCTTGAATGACCCGTCTTCACTGGTTGTGCGGGCTTCAACTCAATTTTTATTTTTTGGGGTTTTGCTGGTTTAGTTATTGTTGTTCCCTGGAGTTCCGAGGTCAGCCTGGCCAAATACTGTTCTAGATCGTCATCACCACAGGCGATCGCCAACCTTATGGATCGGAGTGAGAGTTACCACCATGCAACTAGTTTGCTACCAAGACGGTGGTGGATCCTGGTATTGGTTCACTATTAGCTGGGCTTCTTAATGGAAACGGCGAACTTCTCAGCTTTGGAAACCCTGCTGGGGGATGAAACCTTTCGCCGGATATCGCAGCCCGACACCCAAGACCACCTCCCAGCAGCGATGTGTCGGTAATCCGTTGGGAGAACTGGTTTAGATTTCATTAAATGAAGCACTATAAGCTGAGATATGTTGGCTTAAACTTTTGTGCAGCTAGTTATTTTGTCCTATGTGAACTATACATAATTCAACCGGTTACGAGTGTGTTAAAAGTTGTGTCATAAAATGTTAAATATTATTTGCAGTGCATTAGTTGTAGCCCAAAGCGTTCCAGGGGAAGTCATCCTTGTGGAATTTTGTCTTGCAACACCAGGATTTAGAGAAAACTTGCCTCTCAACTCGGACAATGTCATCTTCCATGCTTACTCCAGGTGAAGCCTTTTTTTTTTTTTTTTTTTTTTGTTATTACCATTCCCCACCGACTTAAATCGTTCTCTGTAACGTTCTTTGTTGTGAATTTTAAAATATTCTGCATTAAAATTTCAAGTTTTCGCTCCAGCTCTAGCCTGGCTGGTGTTCAGGAAGCGTCTAGAACGTGAGGTTTTCAATGTTTACGGTACTGTCTGTAAGCTGCTGTGATTGAGCTCGAATTCCTGGCCGTTGAAGATATTGCTTTTGTTGGATGTGGACATAGTTATTCTTCAGTATTCTACTGACATGATAGATGCCAGTTCTTCAAGATTCTGTTTTGACGTACATATTCTTCTACCAAAAATGTCAGAAAACGACTGGGGGAGGAAAAATTACACGTAAAAATATGAGAGTAGCGCCTCTTTTTCTGATTAGGAGGTGATACCATTAACCTTAATTTAGTACCTGTTTAGGTTATCGTTTTAAACGAAATTGTTGAATATCGAAAATAAGATATGTCAATTTGAAAAACAAGGAACAACTTCCTAAGCTCTTTAGATTTGGAGGAAGTTTTTGTTTGGATGAACAAAAGAAGTGGAAAAGTCATTGAACGCTTTCAGGAAATTCCTTTGATATCTGAAACATTATGCTCACTATTGATCATAATTATTATTTTGTGCCCTCTATTGTGATTGTGCAACAAGTTGTGTTAGTGACAGGTGGTACTCGGCGATGTACAATCAAGCGAGCACCGTCACTGCCGCATTGTGAAGTTCCGGCCCCAGTGATAATCCAGCCTGCGAATGAAAATGATTTCACGGATGCTTTATCGGAGATCGTAGAGACAATCCAACGAGAACTTGGGTCTGGTGATGGCGAAGGTGTCCCAGTATGGTCACGATCAATCCTGCGTGCCGCTAACTTCCTTGCTGATAAATTGACAAACACGCCAAAAGGACTCCAAGCAGTGCCCTCTGCTGCCTTCACTCCAAATCGACGGACGGAGTCTCAATCAATGCTGAAGAAGTCAAGTTCTGTGGGCGGTGGGTATAAAGGGTGGTGCATGGTGCACGGCCATTCGGAATTTTTTGCTCTTTTTTCGATTGCACTCCAGCTTACGACTCACATACTCATCATCTACGCAGCTTTTATGCTTTGCATGATAAACTTCACTCATGTTGTTGATAGTGTGCATGAAATAACAGCTACTGCAAGCACCATTTCCAGGTGATCATGTGAGAATTGTCCGACTGTCGATTATATTTACGGAAGAGTTTCTCACTTCGCCTGGGCTTATCTTTTGTTTGTACCAACCGCCGTTGCAAAACACTCCATATTTCTGTTTAGATTTCTCAAATCCCAGCTGGAATGGTGAAGTCAGAAGCAATGCAGTAGTCACAGAATCTCCTCGCAAACGATCGCAAAGTCGGCCACGAAGCCCTGAAACGGGTGCACGGGTGTTGTTGGCCCCTCTACCTACTCACGTCGCTTATGATCTTAAGTTATTTTTTTTCCTTCCGGCGTATTTAGGACTGCCTAAATTTCTGTACTAGTCAGTTTATCATCAGGAATGTGCTACGGATGACGGAGATCAAAACCGACATTGGATATGCTCGTGCGTTTGTTCGTCTTGCGCTGGAGCGAAAACTACTACATAAACATCTCGCCACCTTACTGGAAAATAAGAAACTATTAAGGTGTGATCAGCTTAAGGTTTCCTGTTGATGAGCGAAAGGTTCCTAGGATTTTTGTATTTCTTATCAAAGTGGTTTAAAATTCTTCCCATTAAGTAGATTTTCCCTCCCACAGCGCTTCTTACATTTACGGTTTCCGTGATTGCTTTTTCACAGAAATCTTCGAGAAGGTCTACTTTTTTCTCGTAGATTTCTGTAAAACAATTTTTTGAAAAGGGAAGAAGTGGATGGGCACCGAAAACCGCCCTGTTAGCTGTAATGATTGTGAATAATTTTTTCGGACCTGACTTAGTTATCAGTTTCCTCATCCTAATCCTAATTCATTGGTCTTTAATAACCTTTCTTATTTTCCTTGCTTTGTTGGATCCCCTATCAAGAAGTGAATCCATATTAAAATGTTTTCTAGTGAGCTGTACAATCCATACGCATTCGTACGTTGTGAAGATGAACGTGAGCAATTTCTTTACCACATTTTATCTCTCAACGCTGCTCAATTCCGTTGCTTCACTAATACTTTTAACAAGACTAGTATGTTTTTAAAACCTTTCCATAGATATGAAATGGTTATTTTATTTTATTGTGTAAGTAGTGTTTTCTTTTGCTTGTTTTTATGACTCGAACTTCATTTCTAATTCTATTTGAAAAGCTTTTCATTAATTACATTGAGAAACTTCAATTTTTTTTTGTAGAGATGGACTATCAGGTGGTGATTGTGACTGGAAATTGGAGAGGTTCGCTTCCACCAGTGTGGGTCACGGTGGGTGGCATTCTGTTCCTAAACTCTGGAAAGTTCGCTGGCTTTTTGGCATAGAAATGGTTTTCTGTTCACGGTTTCAGGTTGGGGGCAGCTTATGCAGCAGTCCTCAAATCAATCTGCCGGCTAATACTCCACTGTTCAAGTTTGATGTGGGGGTTTTCGCTTCTTTCACACTCACTAGTGAATGTTTTCATGCAACATAAAGTGCGTTCTAAAGATCCTAAGGATCTGAGAACAGAGCTCATTCTCTTGCAGCATAAAAATCTTGGTGTTCTATCAACACTGCGAATTGGTCATGCGCTTGGCCATGAGAAGCCTCCGAAGTGGTACTTAGAATATGTGAGTGAATAAGATATTTTAAACAATTTTTAAGGATAGGTTTCCAAATTCGATAAATACATTCGCGATCATGTTGAGCAGTTGACAAATATGTGGAAAAAACTACGCTTTACTGGTTTTTCTAAAATATTAGATTGTCCAGAAATTGACACAAGATCTCAACCTGTGTTTTTAAAACGGCATATCTCAGCTCAGAATGAATTCTGCTGATTGAATTAGAGTCCCTTGGAATCTGCATGTCTTTATTAATGAGAGACAAGCCTTTTTTTTCCAGTTTCTTAGAACTGTAGAGTTCTGGAGGCAGTGAGTTTGCTGAAGGCAGTTTAGTTTCTGAAAAATACAGGTGAGGTTATGGGGAAGCTTAAAGAAGTTGTTCTTGATGTGAAGGGGTCGGACAGATACGGTGGATGAGGTAGAGTTTCGTAACCAGCTCGTTCACCTCCTGTAGTGTCGGTAGTGCAGCGTGTTACCAGTTTGAACGGCATACATCCTTTGCGACTTCGAAATCTTTAGATTCTCCTTAACAGTGAAGATGCTTACATGGAGCTCTTCTGAATGTTCTGGAGCATCTGAGCATGTATTTATTCCTACCAAAGTCTTCAATTCGTTGCTGTCAATGTGAGAAATATGTTCACGACAATCCTTTTCAACGTCGAATTTGCCACGATGGAATTTCTGAGACCATCGTCTCAAGATGCATTCCTTAACCCTTCCTCAGCCTCATATCTTATCAAGGTTTAGAGCCGTATGCTCTGTACTGCGACTAAGTTTGAATTCGTAAAAGTAAACAAAACGTCGATGTAGATGTACTTAAATGGTAGAGGATAAAGCCATTTGATGTTGATCAATCCATGAGATGTGCGCTGTGCATTCGACTTTATCGAGCATTACTAGAGCTGGCTGGACGCATATTTATGGTATACAACAACTTTTGGTGGTCTGCTGATATATCGAGACAGTGTTTTCACCCTTTCAGGTGGTGCGCTTGGTGAGCTTGGTACGCAGTACCCAAGCAGTGTCCATGTATCTACTTTTGCAAGGCAGCTCTGATAACTACAGTACGTCGCTCACCACCCACAAGACGGGTTCACACCATGAGAACAAATGAGGTTGCAAGGGCTGTTCTAAAATTTGCAAGGGAATAATGATAGCCGCTCACATTGACAGCAATCTATGAAGTCGAAATTTCGTTGTTGCAAATGAGGAATTTATATTTTGTTGGTTGCAATGTTCCGCAAAGGTGTTCCTCAGGGAAGGGCCATGTCGTTCTCTTAGATTAGATAACTAGACAAGTCATACATACAGGTCGCATGAGCTCCAGCACTCCAGCACTTCATCACTAGCATTCATTGTCCTTCCACCAAGTCAAGAGATAGCTTGTGTTAAAGATGTTTTAACGCTGTAGCGTTATTATCTTATTATTCAAAGGAAAGCCATATTTGATCAGTATTCGAAATTTCGGTGGGAAGAGAAGCACTTAGAAGATAATAACTTCTACTGTGGAATGACAGAGAAACCCGGGGATGTGCTAGTTCCGTGCGACGTGTGACGATGGGTCATCTAAGAATTCATTTATGCAATGTAATTCATCGTGGGCTTAGGTCAAAGCTTGGAAGCTCGATAATTTTAGATCACAGTTGAGCCAAATATAACTGGTGTCGCGAGAATGTTAAAGTTCCAACAGAGAGTTATGAAACAGCTGAAATTCATTTTAAATGTGTTGTCCTATAAGTTGTCATTCTAAAAACCAGGTTTCCGAGTTTTGTTGTGGTACCTTTCAAGGCGAACTAAAACTAAGCTATCACACCATTCCTAGTTGTAAGATAGGAAAGAATAACGCAATAGTAGGCGATGCTTTGCGTAAGCTATCATTATCTTCTCTAAGGTAATCGTTCGTAACGAGGTCACAGGGCAAATGTACCGGTTTCCTTGCGGTCGTTGGTTTGGTCTGGGCGTAGAAGATAGTCGTTGGTTTGGAAACGCATGTGATGCTAGTCTCGAGAGGTTGTTATTGAATTTTCTTTCGATGTCATTTGCTTTTATGTCTACTACTTTGCAAGACTTTTGGTGGCGGAACCTGTATGTGACGACGGTAATGCTGATTTCGCGTTTGGTGCTTCGTCAAATTCACCTGCTAGAGGAACTAGAAGAGGTCGTATGTCATCGCGTAGTCAGACTCCTCAGCGGGAGCGTAGTCCATCACAAAGTCGATCATACGATACCACACCAAACCGTAGTAAGTCAGAGAACTAAACATGCAATACTCTCGCAGAAATTTTAAGCTACACTTTCAGAGGCACAAATCACAGAAATCCAGCAGATTCTTGGTGAAGCCGTAAATTCTCTAGTCAAACACTTTTACAGTGAAAAACATACCAAAAGCGAGTTGGCCCATCTTCTATGTGGTGAACATGGTCTCGTTAATGCTATTGAGCAAGTAGGTGAAGTTTAATTTCTTGGAAATTTATTGAATTGTGTAAAACTTTTCCTTGTAGGCAGTTTTTGTATGTAGAGAATTTTTATGTCACTTCATGTTTTTTCTCTGCGTAGGCCTTTCAATTTGGACGATATAGTTCTGTTTGGTCATTTCGACAGCCATCTCCATGGGACTATGTTGGTAAGGTTTCAATAGTTGTTTCGCATTGTCCTTTCAGATTTGTTTTCATTGTGTGCTGAGTACGACGAGGTGTTGCCAACGATTTGCGCTTGAATGTAATGGTTTCTAGAGCATGGTAAAAATTTTGAATTACTCTAGAAAAAGTATGCAACTGGTTAATGGATCTGCTGCGACGTCGAGACACGAAGTGGTCACGTGAGCAGTGTGAGCTTGTTACACATGCGCTGAGACTTGTTCATCGAATCTCAAATCGTAACGCTCTTGGAAAGGATGCTAAATTCCATGTTTTCATCCTTTTAACAGTAAGGTACGATTGTCGTTCTTTAAGACGTTATACACGGGCTGTTGCTAAAAGATTTTGTTTTAATACTTTATATTTTGCTTACTTTCACCAAAATGGAACGGCAGTCTTATATTTCGCACCAGACTTTTCTAGGAAAAGATCACATTTGTGGTCTAGATGAGGATGCTCCAAGCTGGGTATTCCGAGACTCCAGGTAGAAACGTTGCAACCAGCATTCAACGACATTTATAAAGGAAACGGCAGTCTTCGAGCAGCAGTGAACCCACACGCGAAGAGTTCGAAGGCTTTCGGGAATGATGGGGGCAAGGAAAGAAATCGATTTCAAAAAGTGTTGGAATCCGCACAATAGATGTGAAGAGGGACATTGTAGAAAAAAAGTTCATTCAAAGCATTACCCTGAAGCTGTTTAAGTAAACTGTTATTTAACCTACGCACTAATAATTTAGTCATTTCTTAAATGTACAGGGACAACATAGGGATTCATGGTTGCTATTAGGAAGTATCACACGAATGAAAATCAATTTGTTTGGTAATGATAAATAAAGGATAAACCTCTTGGCGTTGATCAATCTCTTAGGGATGCGCCATGCGTTCGACTTCAATGAGCGCTGTTTGTAGGTGATTGAATACATATTTGGCCTTTCAATGACTCGTAGCGGCCTACCGATGTATCAAGCCACTGCTGCTATCCTCTTAGACAAGTCTGTTATCACTTAGCCGACCTCGAAGGGATAGAAGACTTTTTGAGCCAAGAATATGGGGACCGATTCCACGTGTATGTTGCAGGGCGCCTCCGACCACTCCGCCACACGCGCCCATTATTAAGGAAGCAGGGACAAATTTAACAATCGAGAACTAAGTTAAGAATGCATTTTTGTCTAATGAGATAAAGAATCTCCTCAGAGATATTATTTCGTGCGATTCGTGAAGATTATCCGTATAAGAGCTACCGTGCTACATTTATCAAACGCTAACATTTGCACTCTAGTCCGTCAAAATAGGGTTGAACCCGAATAGAGTAAGATTAGAGTGCGAGACGTTGTAGACCTCTCGCTTCGACAAGACATTCCTTTTGCGTAGTCTAAAAAAATTAAAATTATTAATTATTAAAAAATTATTAATACTCATGTTTTTACTAGACTATTTCTTCTTTGCCGTGAGCTGATCGGTTCATTGATCATTGCGTTGTGTTCTTTCACAACCCTTTCACAGGACTCATAAACTGCTTCGTCTCAAATCGCATTAGAGGTTACGGTGGTATGTCCAGTTTTGTGAAACTCAGCGACCCTGAGGAAGGCGAAAACCCCCAAAACGTCAGCTTATGCGTAAATAATACAGTAAAATAACACCTCGTTTGCTAAGCAAGAATGTAAAGAATTGTTCAGTGGATTTACTCCTGATATATTGTGTATAAAGTTATTTGATGGTCATTACTTCGTGTTTTTTAAAATTGTTTTCATATATGATGATGTTTATTGGCTTATTGGTCTTCCAGAGATCACATGCTGTCTGGCTTTTTACAAGTGATGGCGTGGACACCAGTAACAACACAACTGTATGACGAGCTGTCCTTTCTCCGTACACCGTCGCACTTAACATATCTGTCAAGACTGCTCGACTCATTAAATGAGTTCAACTTCAACCTTGACCCTTCCCTAACATACGGCCTTGTGTGATTTGAGTAATATCTGGTCGAACAAGTCTGATATTCAAGTCTATGACAAACTTTTCCTAGCTTTCTTACTATCAAATAGGTCGTTCCTAAGTTGAAGTGCCGATTTTTATTGGTTTAGCTAAATATATCGAGCGCAGATGCGATGGAGATCTTTTACTAGGTTTGTGTAAAATGAATGTTCTAAGTAATGGTCTTGTCTTATCTACGTCTCGTAATGATGTACAGTTTGAAATTGTAAAGAACATATCACAACTGTGTTTGAAACTAGTCCATAGAGAAGCAAAGCAACGTGGCCGAAGCAGTGAGTGAACTCGTGATTCGTTCCACTGTTCACCGAACCCTGTCCATGGAGTGAATTTCACATTGTGACTTTTCTTTCTCTTGAGAATATCAGTTCCATTAAGGATCCAGATCCGTGTTGTGTTATTGAGTATCATTGCTATGGTTTTCTACTACTACATGTATTATTTCATCACTACGTTGCTCTTGTGGTCGAAAGCATTAGTATTACTCTTCCAACTTCATACAACCTCGTTGTTCTTTAATAATCATCGCTCAGGGTCTTTGTTTTCACATTGGTTGTCGTCATCGATGTATGGTTATGTTCTAATTACCTGGCGTATCTAGTCTTCAACCGTTATTATTGTCCTTCACTACTTTGTCCCTAGTTTTAAACCCTATATCATTTATTTGAGAGCTCAGAGTTTTTAAGCTTTGTTCTCAAAGAGCTCCATATCTGTCTTTGCTCCTCAAAGATCGTCTTCAACTGTGAAGAGAGGGTTTTTCGACTAGTATTATGTTTATCTCTGAATGGCAGCTCTAGTAATCTTTGGGTTTTCACTCTTTCATGTGATTTCACCTCGTTACTTGAATGATCGGTTTATGTTTGGTGGGTATGTTCCCACGTTCTTACTATCTTTGCCTTTATCATTTCACTATGATGCTCTCATATAGAGGATCACATCGCACATGATAAAAGCACATGGAAGTTGTTCAACCTTGTTTGCGAATAAGGTCAAATTCCTGGTTTTTTTTCTTAAATTTGCAGTAACTAGTTGAACTTTTGCTTCTTTGATCTGCTGATGGAAAATGCTGCTTTGTGGAAACGGTTTTTGGCGGCTGTCTTCTATGGGATCAACTCTATCATTGTGGTATTCGTCAACAAAATATTACTAACCAATCTCAGGTGAGTCGTTCTCTCTTTAACGAAGAGAGAATCGTGGTTCCAATCGTTTTCTTCTTTTATCTTGTTCAGATTCCCGTCATTTCTTTTTGTTGGATTTGGTCAGATGGTAGCAACTGTTGTTGTATTGTTCATGGCGCGATCTCTACGTATAGTTTCGTTCCCTTCATTTGACTATTCTATATCACGGAAAATTATGCCTCTTCCTGTATTGTTTGTGCTGAATTTAGTATCTGGACTTGGTGGGACGCAATTAATCAAGTGAGTTGAAGTAAATGACTTCAAGTATTTTTAATGTTAGGTTAGATATGAGCAGTCGAAATCTTCGTTTTTTTTTTTCGTTTTCACATCAAAGGTGTCACTCGAGCTGACGCCAATGAAGTCTCTTTTTTTGCTTTCACATTCATGTTCAGTCCATTTAGCTCTGCTCGTTCATGCAGTTCAGTGAGCTTCATATTTTTCTAAAGTTCTGGTGAAGAAGTATGGTTTTCTAATCGGTGGTTTTCCTGCTATGCGGCTATGCGTTTGAGCTTGATCCGTTCGCTAACAGCTTTTGTTTATCGGTTGGCGCCGTCAAGATGCATTACGTGCTATGCTAAAGCCCACCTGGTATCTTGACGAATGCGCTTTTCTGTTCTTTGACACGCCCGATGCAGGCTTTTCAATAAATGATTCAGTTTACTTGGTTGTTACAGTACTTGAGAAGTTGAGAACGTCACAGGTCTAGAGGGGACTTTGCTTTGTCTTGTTAATGACGTATACAGTTTTTTTTTTTTTTAAAAAGACATCCTTTCAATTAAGTTTTTTTAGAAGTCTAGTTTTCAAGTTCTATACAGGTGGTATAGGTAAAGTTTTCAAAGAATTGAAAACAAAACAGGTACTGTAACACTCTAAATGCTATCGTAGAAGCGACAGACGTCAACATGCGAGCCTTGACAAAAAACAAATGGAAAAGCTACGTTTCCTATGCTCTAGAATAACGGAATTTGTTCTTAATAGAATAAGAATACTTGAACCTTGTTGGCAGAGATTACAGATCCTAGCGATATCTGCCTCATCCGATAAAAATCATAATGACTTGCAAGCGGCCATTGTTTTCGCACCGTATGGATTGGAGTTAAGTCGTGTTGTGCGTTGCGTTTTATTATTTGTACGTGATACGGGCTACCTTTGACATCAATCTTTCAGTGACGCTTTCGATAACGTTGATTGCTCTTGTTCACGTAGCGTCCAGATTCCGAAGACGTGTTCTAGATCGGGAAGGATTTTGTGCTCAAAAATTAGGCAGGAAGCCAGTTGTTCTTCGTACTCTTCGTTGCGTGTTCGATTTTTTTGTAAACTCTCGAAGTAGCTTGTTTTTTTTCTGCTCACCTCTGAAATCAAATCATCCATCATATTCACTCGCCAACAGATATATACATAGCAGGAGAGCTGGAGCACTTGAAGATATTTGTTTCCTTGAAAATTTTTGAATTATTAGGAAAAAATCCTTTTTTTCCATTAACAATGTTTTCAGGAGTTTAAGCCGAATACCACTTGTCGAAATTGACTAGAATTTGGTCCACCTAGCCAATGCTTGTTGTTTTCAGAGCGATGTCATGAACAAGGTGAAGGTAGTGTAGTTACCGGCGACCGATATTCATTTGAATATTATTGCGTTCCATTCTCGGATGACTCTATCGAAATTGGTCGTAAATATTTTTTTAAGAGATGGCATGGCTTTGGCGAATCGCTTTCTTTGCGTTTGTGGTGATATCGTCCTAGAATAATATTCTTGATGTGCATTTGACATATAACTCATAAGGGATCTTTATATGCCAAGCAGTTTGGGAGTTTTCAAATCTGCTTCCGTTTTAATGTTTTTCTTCAATAAACAGACACGAGGTTATTATAGAATTTATTAGGATGCAATAGCTGACGTTTTGGCGGTTTTGCCTTCTTCAGAACAGAGCTTCTGTTTCATTTGAACCACTCTGTGGTCTCTTTGGGCAGAGAGCAGGCTATTTGAGCGGTATTGGCTGATATCGTTCAAGACCTTTTCGCGTACAGCAACACGGTCTTCCTTGTTTTTCATTTAACGAAAACCATATTTTTGATGTTCGAATTGGGACCAGTTCTTGTGTGGTTCTCCATCCACGATACTGCTAGCTGGACATCGGAATGAAGACGTTTCGTCGCGAAATATTTTGCCCAACATGATATGGTGGGGGGTATGGAGGCATGTGGGCATGGCTCTATCGAATAATCCGGCTTTGGCGTCATGAGTGGCCTCTATTGCCTTACTGGAGGTAGTGACCAGATCGTCCCAACATCATAAAGCTGTTATCCTGGAATTGTAATTAATGAAGTCAGTCAAAGTTCAAAGGGTTATGCATGAGGTTGAGTAAGAGAATCAGAAATGAGAGTAACGATAGCTGTATCAAACTTCAGTTTTTTATGTACTAATATTGTCTCTCTGATTCTGATGATGTTGTTTTTAAGCTTGCCAATGTTCACTGTGCTGAGGCGGTTCTCTATATTAATGACGATGGTGCTCGAGTATTATATATTGGGGTAAGTTTAGTCCTTCCATACCTACTTGTTGTAGCATTTTGCTCCATTGCTAGCGGCATTTTCTTAAAACTCATAATTCTTTTGACATTTGAATTGGTTGTTCTGACATCGTATGTTACTAGAGTTTCTACTATAGCTTGGAATGAAACGCGTATAGCGCAATGGTTAGAGGTGCCATGGAATGCACACTTGGTCGTTAGTTCTATCTGTCACCCTGGGTCTAAGGAGCCTTGCATTGCTCCGGGATCGGAAACATGGTACCAGGCTTTTCTGGGAGAATAACAGCATTGACTTGATTCATCAGTGTTCCACCGCAACTCACTGTAAAGCTGAAAATGTGTTTATTCTTTTCGAAGATGATTGGAGTCGAATGCATGTCGCATTTTCAGAGATTGATTATTGCCGAGCACATTTATCCCTCTTATCCTTTAATGAAGGCGCAGTGGTTGGAGGCGCCACTGCGACAAGCACGTGGAATGGATCCCTGCGCCCATGGCCCACCAAACCTTCCATCCCACCGGGGTCGGCAAATTGGTACCAGACTTGTCTAGGAGGATAGCACTGGCTCGATACATCGGTACGCCACCATGAGTAAAGTTCAGACATGCATTCAATCACCTCCAACGATATTTAATGAGGTCGAATGCATGGCGCATCCCTCAGGGATTGATCAACGTCGAGAGCTTTTTTAGAGCTTTATTATCCTTTACTGCTGTTTAGATGTGTATTGTAGCACTTATCTACAGTCATTTAATTTTGAGAAACTGCAATATCAGGGCTGGTGCAGATAAAGGAAATTGAACAAATTTGATTCCTCATTATTTAAAGTAGCTGGCTGAGTAGCATTTATAGGACTACCTACCTATTGTAGTCTTAAAGACTGCAGCACATTTGATTAAATTTCGATTTCAGTATAAGTGCTACGCGAGCCGTCCGCTTAGCCGTCGGTTTAATGATCGCAGGTTCAATCATCGCGGCATTTTTTGATCTTGCCTTCGATCTTTGGGGTTATACACTTATTCTGCTTAATGACATCTGTACGGCTGCTCTAGGCGTTTACACTAAACAAAAGCTCGAGGCTAAAGTTTGTCATGTTCTTTTTGTTTTCTCTATTTTCAATCTAATCGAAGTTCATTTAGGAGTTGGGTAGATACGGTTTAATGTTTTACAATTCGTTATTCATGTTAATTCCCACACTTCTACTAATTTCTTATACTGGTGACACGAATCGGGTGATTTCTTCATAGATCTCCTTTTTTGCGGAGCTTCGATGAGATCTCTTTTAAGTGTCATACTATTCAGGCGATCATTTTCATGCTATCAGTCGAAATGACTCCCACCATTTGGATCTGTTTTTTCATTTCGTGTATATGTGGTTTCATCCTTAACTACTCCTTAGTTCTGTGTACACATTTCAATTCTGCCCTTACGACAACGTGTGTGGGACCCATAAAGGTACGCATTGCAATAGCTTTCTTAATCTCATCTTTCAAAATGATATTACATGAAAGAGGATTACTTTTTAAAAAAAAATATCATCATAATAATGACGTCACTTGAGCTCACCGAGTTGATGGGAGCTACTGTTGTAAATTATAAAGTCGCAACTACTTTTTACATTTTCATACATGTTGTACAGCTTTTTCGTTGTGTATGGAAATGATTCCAGTTCATGAAGTTTGTTAATGTTTGATACCAGCTGGAATGTGTCCTCCATATCCTTTTTCTTACTTGTTTATTCAAGCCTTCATTTTTATTATTTGGCAAGGAAACATTAGTGCAGTAGGGCATGTTCCGTTTTTGACTTCGATATTCAGCATAAGTCAAATTGACGATTTGAAATGGCAGCTGCAATGAGATTTTCAGAATTTGTTCGTCACCTACGTTGGAATGTTTTCAAGCGGTGATTATATATTCCAGTGGACAAATTTCATTGGTATAAACGTTAGGTAGAATCATCTATAGTTCTAATTTTTTTTTTTATCCCAGTGCTAAATTCTCCGTATATCAATTTTCAGTGTTATGGGTAGTGTGCTGTACACGTACGTAACATTTCGGAGGAAATCGGTTAGTCAACAGGTTGTCACAGTGGTTCCTGCTACAAAATTAGAGAAGCAACTATTGATTTAAGTTGAAGTCAGCTATATGGAAGTTGGTGCTCATTCCATTTTGCTTGTAACCAGCCTACTATATTACAAAAGAATTATGGCTTTACATATATAAGCTGAGACGTGATCTTATTTGACTACTTAGTGAAGTGTGCTTACTGAATTTTTATTGCCGGTGTTCTACAGAATGCATTGCTTTCTCTCAGACTTGTATGAATTGTTCATTCTACGTGTTCTATTATCAAGTAGCTGTTCAATGATAGGAACAGTTTGCCATCTTGTCATTTTCATCAACAGTAACTAACACGTTCGTAATGTTGGCCAATAGTTTCAGTGCACTGGAATCCTGCAATAATTGGAACTTCCACCTCTAAACAAATGTATCTATACAGTTGTGAATTTTATTAAGTGAAATAAAAATCATGGAGTCCTCAACCATATGCGACGCTGATCACCGGCTCTTCCTCAGTGAAAGAAAAACGGCTTTGAAGAAGGCGATTCTGCCGAAACGTCAGCCACGATTGTGTTGTATGTGTGTTATTGTGTGGAAGTAAACGTATGCTGTTTAACAACCATGCGATTGTTGAAGGAGAAAACGACGCATTTAAAAATCATGGAATTCACAAACTGTTCATCAGCATTCATCATTATATGTTTTCTAATAATTCACTGTTTTGGAAGAACACTGGACGAAAGACAGCCATGCGAGCAAGCAGGGTTTCGAAAAGGATTTAGTACGATGGACCATATCCACACGATAGCAAGACTTACCGAAGTATCGCGGGGGCACGAAAGACCGCTCTGTCTCACTTTCATCGATTTAAAGAAGATCAGGTGATAGAAGTGATGGGTTGCGAGAAGCACATATAATTTGTGGACACTAGCCCCAACGAAATCGGCCACCATATTTGCGGGTCCTGGGAGTTGTTCCTGCCTTCATGCTTTCTATCGCAAGACGAACTTCAGAGTGTAGAATTACTGGAAGTTTTTCATCGATGGGCATTTTGAGGTTCGAGATGTCAATTGCCAAGCGGAACAGATTTATGTAGAGCATTTCCTTAATAAATTCCATATCATGGCGGGATCTAGTGGTTATCCTATTTTCTTTCATTAAACGGACCACCTTTACCACCTGTATCTCCATTGTCTTGTTTACCGTCGAGCATACAAATCTCTCAATAATTTTTCCCTGTCTCGAGCCAGAGTAGCCCAGTGGGTCCTGCCGGCTCCAAGGGCTCGCTGAGCATCATATTTTTCATTCAGCGTTTTCTTAAAGAATTCTGATCATCGAGTTGGTGGTCTTCCTGCAGTACGTTTAAAACCAAATGGAATCTAGTCATTGATGGCTATCTTCAATCGATTATCTTTGATATGCGTGACGTATTCGGTTCACCTAGTCTTCGCCCGCATGGCATATAAAACACCGTCTGTGGTATTTGATAGTTGACTTATGTCAGAGCTTAGGTTCGCTTTCCTCATTTGAGTGACGCGGGCCACTACAGGCATAGTTTTCGACTATGCGTTCAATAACGCTAAGTGATCATCCATGCTGCTTAGTGTGTCTGCAGTCTTGTTATCTTAGTAACTATTGATAAATAGCAGGCAGCATTTATAGCATGGATGCTCTTAGTGTGATAGAGCAAAGTCTCTTCTGTAACTATATCATTCTCCTATTCGCTCAAATAGCCTAGTTGCAAACATATACGCTGTCAGTGTTTAAACCTTTATTTTCTGTCTATTCTTTTATGGCAGGGTACGATGTGAAGTACAACCAACGCACATATCGACATTGAACCCTCTAGTTGTATTTCACGTTCGATCCTGTCATGGAAAATGATTCGGCAGAATTTAACAGTTAAAACCTTTAGCATTTTATGTGCTGCGTATTGCTTTTTTGTGGCAGTGGAATAGGTGAGGCACAACCACACGGATGGTGAGATATGAGCAAAACTCGGAACCTCAGTTGGGATTCAAACCCACACTAACTTTTATAAGTGGTCTATTCACCACGCCAACCGATGCTTCTGCATTATCATTCTTCAAGCTATGTTTTAAAACGATCTGTAGTGCAGAAATCGACAATGAACGCAGTTCAGCAAGCTGAAGTTGTAGTAGAGATCACGTTTTAATTTTGTCTGGATAGCAGGTGAGCATATGGAACGGGTAATCGGTGGTACGAAGTCTAACTGAATGAACTAAGGTTCTGATATTTCATATGCTCATATCTCAACATGCTCTATGGAAAGTTCTGCCTTTTCTCAAGATCGACTTTCTACTACACTCGGCGTAGATCAATTACATACGGTTTTCTCCTTGATAAGGCACAAGGTTGTTACTAAAAGCTTTATTCAGTGCTAGATTTCCGTTATTTGGTCTTCACCGGAGCATGAAAAGGTCAAATTTGCGCGCAATCTACTTAGCTAAGTAGTTTCATAACCCAAGCACAAAACAGTGTTTTTTTTTCATCCGTGTAGTATACAACTTTCTCTAAACATTCACCGTTTTGTTCTTTGCACGTCTTCTACTTAATTGATGTAGATTGCCCTCACAGAGCATTAAATGGACGAGGATTGTGCATCGCTCAGGTTGAAAAGTCGGCCTGTGACGTGGCAAGTGGTCACGCATTATCACAAGGCAATCCTTTCTGTGGTTCATTTTTGGATTTTTTGAATTTATCCAAAGAGCTCCAAAAGTTTTAAGCGCTAATCTGGTGTTTTGGGCTTTCGTGCGAGAATAGTGTCCTTTCCCCAAAAGTCTTTTGTGTCATGTCTTTGTGCACACTGCATGCCTAGTTTAGCGTTTAGTTGGCTTTAGTCTTCCAGCTGGGTGCTCTTTCATACGGGTGCAAAGTAGTCTGCCGTTTCGTCTAACGTATTTTTCTCCAAATGCTTTACAATAAATCAAGTATCCCGTACCGGCTCTCGTCCAGTCGCTGTTTCTGCTGTTAGAGCGAATTATAGAATTTTGTCTTGTATAAAGATAGTCATAGAAGAGTCACGAACTGGCTGTCGTTTTCGTTTTCGATTGTATTTCGTTCACTGCTACTAAATTCTCTAGAGCGGTTTTTAAAAAGCCGCGCTAATAGCTGTGCTTGCATCGTTGAAGATAAAGAGCAAATTAAACGGGCGGTCGTTTTCGCACGACTTATCGTCTTCGGAATTTGTTCTACCGCTGAACCAATCCCAAGCAGCTACCTTTTCGTAATCGCTGGAAATGATTCTTTTCTAAAGGAAAAAAATTAAGTATTCCTTCTTTCTTTTGGTCGTTATGTTCGCTCACACTTGTGGCTGTTCAAAGCGTGGTTTGACAAGCGCTGTTTTTGCGTGTGAAGGGTGAGGGTGGAGGTAATGAACCAGTATGCTTTTGTTACTTGGCTTTCGGCACCATTTTGTGTTGTAGCCGTTTTTGGATAGATTACTATGAGCGTTCAAAAAAGGGATTCAGTTTGCTTTCGGCTTCTTTCGGGTGATTATTTTGTACTCTGACTTTTGATTTAGTAGTTCAAAACATTTGTCTATCTCCTCCTGTGTTTAGAAGATGACAAAACAGTCGTCGATACACCTGCAATAGAACAGTGGCGAAAGGCTAAGTAAAGGGTCTCCAACTTTAGAGACGATGGCAATGGCAAGCCAGTGGTTGTCCTATAGCTAACTCTCTTGCGATATACTTACCGAGTCATTGAAAGAGTGAGCAGTTTCGACACTCTTTCAAGAGGTTCGTGATTCATGTACGTGCTGTTTGGAAACCAATTCTCTTTACCGGGGGATCACGTGTTTTCTGCTACAACGACAGAGGCTCTTGTTTACCCTTCTCTTGGCATGTTTTTTACTGAGTAAAAGTTGCTCACATCTCAGCATCCTTGTGATTCTATTTAATCTTGCACCATGCTATGAAAGCACAATTAGTCTTAAATAAAAGTTAAGACAATGTGATCCACTAACAACAATGATCGTGACATCTGAACTTGAGGCGATAAGCAGTCATTTCTAATTTCAACGAAATAGTAGTCTTTCAGGATAAGGCTTAGGGGATACGCAAAACCCTCAAACGAAAGTCTTGCAAGAACAAGGCCACGTTTAACTCATCGTTTACCTTCACTGAAGCATTGTTACAAGGGAAGCATGGAAACGGCTGGAGTAGAGAAATTGGAAGCGGTAACTGAAATACCACCAAACACTTTCAAAGCCAGCTAGTTCGTAACATTTCGCATGAACGTCTATGCACAAGGCAAAATTGCATAATTTGCTCTAAAGGTCGAAACAGTGATTGAGAAACAGACAGAAACAGAAAAATCACCCATCAGTGGGATTGATCTGGGCTGCATGAGTTCGGGTAATCGGGTCGGATATAATGTCGAAATGGCTGGATAACTGAGCGTCGCCTAGAAGAACACATTGTCGGTAAATTTAAAGCGAAGTTGAACACTCCAGTAGGCGCGCAATGGACACAGAGACAATGGAGATTTTGAAGTAAATATCGCTGTCCTCGCACAAGAATCTAAAACACAAGGGGCGTAGGACTTTTGAAGTGCTTTGGATATATTCTAAAATCCAGAAAAGAACCGAATGGAGGAGTGCGTTGTAATCACGCCTGACCTCATCGTATTCCTCAGGTTGATTTTATGAGCAGAACCAGGCACCCCACTTACCTCTGTGGATCTGCTCTCCGCTAAATCAGTGGAAGACTTAGAAAGAAGAAAACGGTTAATGTTTAAGAGAAGCTGTTTACTCTGAAATCTGAAAACTACATATTGAGTTTTTCCTGTTTGAGGTACGAAATGGTTTGGCTAAGTAGATTGCGTGCTAATTTGGCCTTTGCAAGCCACAAAGGGTGCGAAGAAGCCGAAACGTCAGCCAGCATTGAATAAATCTTGTTATTAGGAGTGTCGTGTCTGCCAAAGAATTAGGTTCTGTTCTATCGAACAACCAAGAAGTTAGTGAAAAGTCGGCTTAACTTTAATGATGCTGCGATATTTGCAAAACTCCGGATCGCAGATGTTTTGCGGTAGGGAACGAACGCGGGGGTAACGCGTTCACCACCACACCATGCGGGCCCTTCGTTTCGCCTGTCTCTCAGCTGGTTCTATCGATCTTTTGCCATTAGCAATCACCCATCAGTGGGATTGATCTGGGGAGCCCAAATCGGCAACGAACCCAGCTAAGCTGAGACTACAGTTATAATCACAATTTCAACTTATTAATTTTAATTTTAATTAAATTTTAAAAATTTTAATTTTCTTATTTTTAACTGTCATTAATAAGAGTAGGCAGTAAATAATAAGTTAGAGTCGGTCTATTTCGGTTGGATGAGTTCGCTTGACAGATAACGTGATAGAATCGGCAAGAGCGGGTGTGGTAGTAAATTATGTCACTAATCGGTGACAAAACGAAAGCGAGGACTTCTTGATGGATCGGTGGAATTCAAGACGGCTCTCTCGATAACAAAAGATTCATCTAGTAGTAAGCGTCTTCATCTTCATCTGCTGTGTGTAAATGTGTGCTTCTAAATCTTGTTCTAAATAATCGAATGAATCTGTTCTTTACCACATTGGTGTTGCTATTTACTTCGCTATCATCCGTAGTGGTAAGTTTTCACAGGAAACTTTCAACAGAAAGCATTTTTTTATCAACGCCTTAGCCTCTGGTCTTTCTTTTCTTTTTATTTAAGGAAAGTATCGTTGAGAAGGGGAATATCGACGATCTGAAGTATTTAACACTTGATCGGAAACAGTTCGATAAGATTCGAATTATTCATAGAAACTGGTATCTTTTCTCGATAAAGGCTCTGTTGGCACAAATGGCAAAGGAGGTTCTAAATATAACTACCGGTGGTGAGTAAGCCATTATATGATAATGATCTTTACAGAATTGCCATTCATTTTGATAGCAAAAATACAAGGCGTTAACAGGAATTCGTTCTACTACAAATGTCCATACGTCTTTCAATTGTGTGCATGTATGTATACAAATCTCTGTGTATGTGCGTGTGTGCGTGTGTGCGTGCGTGCGTGCTTGTGTATGCGTGCGTGCTTGTGTGTGTGTGTGTGTTGTTGTTGTTGTTGTTGTTGTTGTGTGCGTGTGTGTGTTGTATACGTGTAAGTATATCTGTTGGTGTGTATGTATATGTTGTGTGCTTGCTCGTGGGTGTGTATGTATGTACGTATTTATGTATATATGTATATTTGTATGTATGTATGGATGTATGTATGCAATTTAACTAAAATACGAAAACAATCCTTTTGAAGTCCGTAACAGATGTCATTCAGTAAGATTCATATGTGTTGATTAGGTTAAATTCCTCGTCGTAATCGTCGTTAGCGAAGTTCGGTCATCTGTGCCATTGATCTTAATCAAAACCTGATTGATTCCACTTTTCATGGAAGAGTACTGGAAATTTGAAGAATGTGAAATTGTGAGACTTAACTATTTCTTTCTCATTGACGAGGTGCTTTTTAGGAAACGCAATGAAACTAAAAGTTTGCTTAAGACGAATAAAACACTCCAAGGATATCACCGAAACGGCACGTTGCCTTATAAAGGCAAAAGAATCGCTAGACAAACTCAAGTTTACAACGAGGTATTTCGAGATTTTGATCTTTAAGATATCGTTACTGTCGAGAAAAATCACCATGGAACTGATTAATTGAGAATGTGAACGAAAAAAAAAAACTACTTTTCTGGTTGTCTTAAGATCTTTTGCTTGATCAGTTTTGAATCATTAACGTAAAGAGGAATAAGCGAATTTGTTTGAGAAACGTGATTCGACTGGACTTCCTTCGTCTCAAAAGGAAACGTCGACCGTCACTAGTTTCTGAAAAGGTGATGAAGTACGGGAAAAGGAGAACAAGGCTGAAACGGAGTCCACATCGTTTGGTTATTTCGCACGTTCACAAGTCCGACAGTGATTTTTTTGAGGTGGGTGTCGCTCATTAAGGGTCATTACGATATAGCAGGCTGTACAACCTTTTGGTATTGTTTGAAGCACTTGTTACTGAACTCAGCAACTTCCATAGATAACGAAGTTTCTATGGCTTACTCACGAGTTTTTGTTATTAAATCATCGCACTGCTTGATTCGTAACTAGTAAAACAACTTTATTTTATACATTTTATGGACTGTTTCATTTTCTTTCCAGATTAGAACACAAGCCGTCGTTCCGGCTCTCTTGGCACCGTCGACGGCCAGCCCAGTTCATCGTGTGTCGGATTTATTCCTTTCACTTTTCACTAATGTTTCGCCATCAGCTATGCCAACACGATGGTCGACCACGTACAGAAAAATGTTGGAATTACACCAAAAGCTGGAAGAAAATAAGAAAATGCCTGGTGCACAAATTTACAATAGAAGGATCTACGATATAGTTATGGATACAAAGCAAGACGAGAACAGCTATGAAGTAAGCATTTAAAAAAGACGAGGCGTTTGTCATCAATCATGCCGTGGTAGACGTGCGATGCATTCGCCTCTATTAGTAATGTAGAGGGGATTGAATACATATCTTGTCTAAACAATGACTTGTGGTATGCACCCAGCCAATGTTTTTAACAAGCCTGTTGTCATTTTACCGAAACTGAAGAAATGGGAACCCTCATTAGTCTGGGCTGCGGGATTGAACCAGAAACCATTCCGGCTTAAATTTATAGAGCATCAATAACCACGGCCCTACATGCGACGCTTTGAAAGTCGTGAATCTCTTAAAAACCGTTATGAAGTAAGTGAATTACGATTTCTGAACAAAAGAAACTCTATTCGTTACATAATTAAATCATAGCAGAAATAAACTGTTTCGACATGTGAAGGGAGTGGTCGAATTTCGAAGTTTACCACATTTTTGTGCGCGTGTAGTATAACGCTTGAGCGCATATTGCAATAGAAATGTGGTCGTTGGCTCTACCTCACTCGCTGCATGAAGGTAGTCCTGAATTGCTCCAGAGTGGGGATGCCTGTATTAATCTTATCTAGGATGATGAAAACAATCACTTGATACATTAATAGACACATATAAATATTTGCATAGGCAAAATATGCATTCAGTCACATTTAAGAGTTAAGTTGGATGGATCGAGCGTCTACCGTGTACTTTATATTTCATTTTGAATTCTACACATCTATCTTCATCATCGTTGGCTTCGTTTTGTTTCACTGTGTAAATTCTAGGCGGTTATTCCTGGATTTCTGAAGAGCGTTGTCGATGTTGTAAAGTCCTACAATAAGGCGGGTAATTCACGAATTCTTAGTCCACGGCTGGTCCCATTGCTTCCTGACAAGGCTTCGTCTCATGGTTTTCTTTCACCAGCTCTTTTTCCACTATACAAGGATGAAACAGAACCTCAGATCCTGCCGATACCAAAAGTAGGTTTCCTGTTCAACGTTTCTTCTTTAAATTTTGTACTTTGTCTCTGTTTCCTCTGTTTGGTGGTATTTTTGTATAACGCCCGACTTGCAAATTTGTCGCCGCATGAGGGCGACAGATTACCTCATCAGTTATAAGCTGTGATTTTGATGCAACATGCGAAAATTGTAGATAGATAAATTAATATAGATAAGTAGAGGAATTGAGAAGTTGAAAACATGGAAGTCTTTTAGATCAGACTTTGCAATATCGCTTTAGGGATATGCTTGGTATCCCCACTATTTACTACATGTTACTGTTTGTCACAAACTTCTATAGCCTATTACACAATCACAATGTTAAAAGCATTTGGAAGTGTTTTGCAGCTAATGCTGAGTTTTTGAGTTCTAACACCCGTCCATTTCATGCGATATTCCTTGTCCTCTATCACGTGTTTATGTAAAGGATAAAGGATAAAGTTCTCGGCGTTGATCAATCCCTGAAGGATGCTCCATTCATTCGACTTCATTAAGCATCGTTTGGAGGTGACTGAATGCATGGCTGACCTTTACTCATGGTGGCGTACTGATGTATCGTGCCAGTGTTGCTATCCTCCCAGACAAGTCTGGCACCAATTTGCTGATCCCGGAGGGATGGAACCCTTGGTGGACTGGACCATTGACGCGGGGATCGATTCCATGTGTGCGCCGCAATGGCTCCCTCCAACCACTGCGTCACACGCGCCCTCTACGTGTAGATATACTTGGTGTATTTATGCATATGTGTTTATCGTTAAAGCAGCATTTTGATGTTTATACGTATATGTGGGAGTGGAGGTAGCCCAGTGGGTTAGCGATTTCGTCGATTAGAAAGCAAAGGCGCAAGCTCGATCTCGGCCCCAACGGTTTCTTCCAATCTACGTGGGACGCCTTAGCCCGGCTATCTCCAAAGAATGCAAGGAGAACTTGACTTGACCAGCATTATAAGACATCCATAAAGAATGTGAAATTATCAAGCAAAAGCCGAAGCATCATATAAAATGTTCGAAAACTATTGCGGATGATGAACGCGAAGAATACGAATTGAAAGCAGGAACTGTTGGGATCCGCACAGTAGATGTCATGACGGGTCATGTGAAATGAAAATGTAGAAATATGCATATATGAAAATGGTGCGATACCCTGTTTATCTTAAACTACTGAAACTACTGAAATTACTGTTGCTAGTCAACATGTGTCAGCCTGACGCAGCTACCCATAAGCAGCAATTACAGAGGGAGTCTTACGTTTTCATGTGTACAGATTTCTCAATACATAGTGCTTGGTGCTGATTTTTTACTTATGCTGTAGTATGAGGCGATACTTAGCTTCATTTCGTTTATGGCCTTGCTGATTTTTAGACAGTATAAAAACAATCCATTCATGATTTCTGGGAAAACCAATCACCAGATGCATTCCAGATCGACAAGCTAGTGCTAAGCTTGCCCCGAAGTAAACGAAACTCCTTTGATGTCTCGGTTGACCTATAGAAGTAATTAGTCAAAATGTGTATCAAATCGTCACTGCAATGCTCAGTGGAGTTGGACTAATGGCGTATCCCTTAGGGATTGCTGAGCATCGAAACACATTGTCCTCTGTTCTTTTACGATGGCTCACAAATATCCAGATATTCAGGTGCTTGAAAATAGCGGTCTAAATGCCAAGGATCGCGAACGAGTTCTGCAGGTGATAATGGAGCTGTCTGGAGCGCGTGAGACCGTAGACAATGCGATGAAGGTGAGATTCTTATTCTGAACTTCCCTTAATGCGACCAGTTATGTTTTCAGACAAGGGCAAATTTTTTTGATGCTTCAGGTATTGGATAATTTGAGTGCACTTGGAGTCGGGGAAGAGTTATTGAGAGTCAGCGATAAGGTTTGCAATGATCCTTTTGTTTCATGGTTCACCAAAAAGCTTTTACCTGCCTCAAATTCACTACTTGTTATTCACCGTAAACCACTTGCAACAAGCATCCAGGCATATCAGTAGCATCTATCCATATTTTTAAATAATCGCTAAATGTTTCCGTGAACACACACATACACATACCCACACCACACATATACACACATACACACACCACACACATACACACACATACACACACCACACATACACACACCACACACACATACACACACATACACACACTACACATACCCACACCACACATATACACACATACACACACCACACACACATACACACACACACACACACACACACACACACACACACACACACACACACACACACACACACACAGAGTGTAGGGCATATGAAAACATTTGCTTTTTCAGCAGGGTACGGTATTAGCATATTAGTAAATGGGTAGCTTTCAGATTTCTGATAGCTTCGAACGTCTTCGCTCGTCATTTAGCAAGGATCAGTCGGACGATCTGAAGCAAAGAGGCTTTACATTCATGAGAGTCAGCCAAATGAAGAAACTGCTTAAAGAACAAGGTTACGCGATTATTTTCGATATTATGCACCTCCTACTAAATTTTTCTGTCAAATATCGATAACTGGATTTCAGGACTCAAGGAGCCACAAATCGATGCACAGACTGAGAAATACGGTGCATTATCGAAAAGCGAACGAGAGAAAGCTCTCTGGGAAACCATCGCCGAACTAGCCGGAATACGACATGTTGGTGTTCAATATTGAGGAATGTTTTCAAATGGCTTGTAGTAAAAACTTAACTCAGCAGATTAAAATACGCGATTAAAAGGTGCTTGAAAACATAATTTGTCCTATTTTAGCGGCGGTCTAAACGACAAATTCAACCAGTAACCGTCCTATCTCCTTTAGTGCTCAGTCCATATCAGTTTGCTCCAGTGTTTGGTTTTACGATACTTGGGCCAGTGGTGTTATCGCCAAACATCTTTTCACCACTTATTCTTAATCCGTCGTTGTTAGGGCCGTGGGTTCTTTCACCAGCGTTTCCGTTACCGTTCATTCTTTCACCGTATCTTCTTTCTCCGTATGTTCTTTCTCCACTTGTCATGGCCCCGTTTGTTCTATCACCATACGTTCTATCACCAAATGTGATTAATCCCTATGTGCTATCACCAGTGATACTTAGCCCCACGGTTCTATGTCCTGATGTTTTGTCACCAATGGTACTAGGCGGCCCAATTTTGTCGCCATCTGTGCTCTCACCAGGAGTGCTGTCAAAAAGTTTTGTAATGGCAAGTGTACTTTCACCAACACTGCTATCGTAAAATCAGTTTTGTTATGAAAAACAAATGCACTGTATTGTTGAGAAAAAAAACGACCTAGTATGTCATTGTCGAAACTGATTCCACATTCATAACGCCTTTAAGCAGAGTTTATCACCGACCCACCACCTCTTAAAGAAACCTATTCGCTGACAGACCACGCATGCGAAAATTCGCTTTATTTTATGCCGTTCCTAAGATGGAGTAGTTTTCTACCTTTTGAGAATATGTTCGGATATAAAACTGATATGTCGATTTATGTTGTAAAAGGATAAAGCTCTCGGCGTTGATCAATCCCTGAGGGATGCGCCATGCATTCGACTTCATTAAGTATCGTTGGAGGTGATTGAATGCATATCTGGCCTTATTTATGTTATATTCTTCTGAAATGAAATAAAATCATTAATAATTTTAGGACTACTTTAGTCGTTTGGAGGGGAAGGCAGTCTAGAAGCAAACCTCACTGCCTTGCATTTTGTCCGTTCGATAATGTTCTTCTTCCTTTCTCTGCTTTTCGATTCAAAGAAAAACGAGTGCACTTGGGTTGATTAACATTGTTGATCACTTCTAGTACACTTTGGATGTCGACACCGTAGAACATTCCTTTATACTGATTAGCCGTGAAGCATTGAAGTGGTCTTAGTAGCCTTTGCTTAGCTTACTTCCTCTAGATTGCACGCGTTGCAATC
>MQTX01000176.1:468050-558043 GCA_009735665.1 Angiostrongylus cantonensis | reverse complement strand
ATATATATATATAGGACTAGTGTTTTTTATCGTAACGAAGAAGGGTAACGTGTCACTGTGATCAAAACTTATATGATCGGTTTTGATGTAGACCAAGACGTCGGAACCGTTAGCCGAATAAAAGTTGTATAACAACCTCGTGCAAGCAACGGTTTTAAAAAATGTTGCATAGCCATGCCGGAGTTAAATGAGAGTCGGTTTTGATATATTGTTAACATGTGAATTCTCGTGGCATCAAATTTTGAGCCAACAAGCCCAAATATTGGTAGTGTTGCTGAATTAGTCATTACCCAACCGAAAGGATATGATTTCTGAATCGAAGGACTCACATGGTGTGGTGTGAACGCGTTAGCCTCCGGAAAGGGTAACAGCGCGTTCGTTCTCCACCGCAGACACCTGCTGTTTGGAGTTTTGCAAATATCTCAGCATGATTGTTGTTACTTCACTAATAAAGCCTTGCCGTGTAAGCTTGTAGAAGGCAATAAATAAAAAGTTAACATTGTGATATGATTTTTACTAAATGCTGCGGTGAGCAGTGAAGATGATGTCATTGTCTTCGCCATATTTCTTAGAGGCTTATAGTTGTAATGCACCTAACCCAGACCTCAAATTTCAGTTACTAGACGTTTATTAAATTAATAACTGTAGAGGAATACGAAGCTTGGTAACTATATAGTTACAGGCTATCCAATTGGTGATCCAGCCTTACTAAATGATTATGTGTTGTGCGCGTGTGGCGCAGTGGTTGGAGGCACCACTGCGCCACACACGCAGAATCGATTACTGCGCCCATGACCCACCAAGAGTTTCAACACTCCGGGGTCGGCAAATTGGTACCGGACTTGTCTGTGAGGATAGCAGGACTGGCTTGATACATCGGTAGACCACCACGAGTCATTATAAAGGCCAGATATGCATTTAATCACCTCCAACGATACTTATTGAAGTCGGATGCATGCTGCATCCTTCAGGAACTGATCAAAGGCACGAGCTTTTTAGCTTTTATGTGTCGGGCAAAAGCGTTCTGCAGCTGATGTGAAAAAATGTAGCTGTAGTTTTCTTTAAAAATTTAGGAAAGATTGTCTTTTTATAGAGGGCGATCTGTAGCTTCCAGCATTTGACGGATCATCTAAGGGGTTTGATAAAAGATATTCCTCGCCATATCTGATGTTGGATGATTTTAATTCATAACTTTTGTAACCTCTTACCAGATGCCTGTAGAAGTAAACAAGGAGGAGATTAAAGGAACTAAGCGTGTGAGACGTATGATGGAATTACTTCTGAGGAGCAAAACTTGCTTGAACTTACGAAGTCATAACATATAGAAGAGATCTTGAGCTCGTACGAGGTCGAACGAACACAGTAACGTAATCAATGGCAGAGATAATCAAAGGCTCAAGGATTAGTATTAAGGGTAAGTAAAAATGGCTCTCATACGTGTTTGAACTTAATAAATCCTGTGGAGGTTTACAATCTAGTCAACTACTTTCATAGAAACATGAAGAATACACATGTGTATCTCATATATTTATGTAATAACTTGCGTGAACTTTCATTGTATAAAGTAAGTGCTGCTACCCTCTCACACAATTCTAGTAGCAATTCGTGGATCGCGAAGGAATGCAGAGCTTGGTGAATCCGCGTGTACCTCTTACTATTGTGATATACCGGCCCCACTCTATGAAAAGATTGGGAGTGTTCGCTACTTAAAGGGAATATTTTCTACGGATGAAGTACAAAATTTTATGTATTGGGCTTCATTTGTGGAGGAAACAAAAGGCCATTACTGAGAATATTGCGTATCAATTCAACCATTGCTGACCAGACTCTGAGGTAGGCGAGGCCGCTGAAACGGCAGTTGTTGTTAATAAATACTCTAAAAACAGCATCGTGTCTGTTTAGTAAAAAATCGGCAGAGTGTTAATAAATTGTCCAAAAAATTTTTTATTACTTATTGAAGCTTTCTCTTTATTTCAGCTTGATCGTATTTCGGAAGAGTTGGCATCCAAATTCGATCCGAAACGAATTAAACAAAACGTTAGGTGGATGGCGGAGACTTCACATATTTCTGGAACCGTCGAAAATTTAGCGCTTATTCGACGCATAGCTGATGAGGTGCATTTAACTTTTTTTTATTTTGCTTTTTGCTGCTTTACTATCTCTCTATTCTTTTACTATAGCGCTACTCTAACATGTTTGCCATATTTTATTGCTTTTGTTCCTTTTACGTTTTTCTGGTTTTTTTTTTTAAATTATCAACTATTCGACCTGTTCGTAACCTCTATTCATGTCTATCATGGCGAGTAGTAAATTTCAAGCAGACATAAGAGTCTTCCTTTGTCAATCATAAAAAAAATATTACTGAAAAAAATATTTGCTGCAAAGGGTAGCCTAGAATAGAGAAAATGAAATTTGCTTCACTAAAACTGTAAACAATCTCGCTACTTCGCTGTTTGCCGGTTAGCCTGTTATTGTCTTTACCAAATTTCTTTTCAATCCGTGTTTTTTCTGAGACCTTGCACAATTCCTCTCGTGCCAATTCACATACTACGAGGCCTGGAGAGTACATCGACTTTACATAGAGCAGTTGTTTTATACGAATATCTGCATATAACACTTTAGTCTCTCAAGATTTTTAGTGTCTTTATATATTTCAGTACAGAAAGCTCGGCTTCACTGTGGACACCTACAACTATACTGTGCTGCTGAACTATCCGGATTTCGAGAATGCAAATACGGTGATGGTGGAGAAGAATGGTGGCATGTGGTGGCGGTTGAGTCGCGGCCGTGGTCATCCCCGAGGACCTCGGCGAGCCGTCAATGAGGTCGTCTTGTCGTCAGCTTAATGTTGCATACCAAATCACACTCCTCTTTAGAGAAATGACAAATGCTGTCTGTTATTCACAATCGACGTGAAAACGGGAAAGGAAACGTAGCGTTTTAGCACTTTTTGTATCGTAACAATTTGATAAATACGCACACTCTGTAAAAAGTCTGTGAACAAGTTTAATCCTTTAAGTAGCACTTAGCGTTTTTTAATTTTGCTTTTATTTGTTGGAATTCAAGAGCATTCCTTGTAAATACAGCTCCTCCTTGGAAGAAAAAACTAAAACTTTCATGGTGAAATCCATGGATTCCTAGATAGCTCTTGTTTACAAATTATTCCAGCCATAGCATAAAAAAAAACAGGAATAAGGGTATGACAGTATTTCAGCAAGTAGACGGCCGATCTGAGGTGTGGTGGAATGCATATTCAGCTGATGGTTCGGTTGAAGGACGCATTGTGTATTGCAATTTTGGGGCTCCAGAAGATTTTAAGACCTTAGAAGAGGTAATTGTCGATTTTCACAGTTCCCAGTTTTTTTTTTCCCTTATGCTTCGCACAAAAAGTATTGGCTTTCCAGACACACTCCCAGTTTTTTTCATTTCCAATATTCGTCGGAATGAATACCGAAATTCTCCTCACTAGTTAACACAAAATTATAGTCAAATCGGTGATGCATTAAAGTACTCACATTGCAGTACAATGAAGAAGTTTATCTGCATGAATGAATGACTCAACGGATGCGCATTAGCCTTCAAGAATGGTGAATTTGAAAACGAAAACATTTTGGTGGTGCAGATCGAAATGCCAGTGAATGCTTAATAGACCAGCAACGAAACATTCCACTTGTATGAGATTCATTCGCTTACAGCCTTATTCCTTCTGAGGTAATCTCTGAAACATCGCTAATTCCGGGCACGTATCATTTTTCTGGCTCTCTCGAAATTTTTTGTGCATTTCGCAGCCACAGAAGTTAATTTGAAACTCCTGTACCACTCGCAACTCTGCTTTTCATACTAGCTCAAGAGTTGTTCTATGAACTTTATCATTGGAACAACACAACGTGAATCATAACTGCAAGACAAACCCTTTGTTATTACTGCTTTTTGTGAAAAAATAAATGCGGGTATACGACCCAGCTTTCCCTTGGTATAGCGGTTTTCCGGAAGGAAATACCGAGCTCCCTACATCAAGTGCTCCTGAATCACCTGCGTCACCTGTAGTCCCGCTGATTGTCGAGTGACTCGAGCGGGTGCCACTAAATCCTCCACTTTTCCATGTCGCGTGCAAGAGTAGCCCAGTGGGTTCTCCTCGCTTTAGGGACTCTTCGAGCATCATATCTTTTTTTTAGGCTCTTCGTGAAGAACTCGGACCATCGAGTCGGTGGTCTTCCTACAGTACGTTTGACATCCCGAGGAATCCAGTCACTAACGGGTCTTTTCCATCGGTTGTTATTCATACGCATTACGTGTCCGGCTCCCTTTATTTCTGGCTGTTTGGCGTAAAAAACGGCATCTTTGATTTTTGAACGTTGACGCAGCTCGGAGATTCGAATCCCATCCCTTACTTGCGTGACACCGGATACCGGATACTCCTAGCATTGTCCTTTCGACTATTCGTTCAGTAATGCTGAGTGATTTTCCATCCTGTTTACGAAGCGACCAGGATTTTGATGCAAACGTTAAGGTCAGGAAGTACGGTTGAGTCGAAAAGGTGAGCATGGAGCCAGGTGTCCTTTGTTTTCTTCACTGTATTCTTGATGCTCTCAAAAGCTCCCCAAGCCGTTCCATTCAGCTCTGGAGCTATGTTGATCAACACGTTGATTTCCCGACCAAGTTAAACGTAACTAGAGTATTCGGATACAAACGTTCCATTGAACGTGAATGGTGCATATGAAAAAAATCGGTTCTCATGAACATCGTTTTCATAGAATTTAGTCGAAGACCAATCTTTCCATAGGCTCCATGAAAGTCGGCAAGCATACATTTAGCTTGGCTAATTTTTGGTGTTATGAGGATGATGTCATCAGCACGGCGAAGATGGTGTAACTGCCGACCATCGATTTTCATTTCCATATTATCCTATTCCAATGTTCGCATGACGTTTTGGAGGGTGGCCGTAAATAGTTTTGGCGAGGTTGTATCGCCTTGCCTAACTCCTCTTTTGACGTCAACGTTAATATCGTTGTAGAATGGTGATATAATGGTTGTAAAACTTTTGTACAGCTCATGAAGAATCCGTATGTACTGAGTAGGCAGTCCTTGGCCATCAAGGGTTTCCATGATTGCTTCTATTTCAATTGAATCAAAAAGGCCCTCTGTTAATCGATTAAAATGAGGCAGCGCAGGTCTTCTCTACACTCGTAATACTTCAATGAGCACTGTTAACGTGTGAATGTGGTCCATCGTACTAAATCCTCTTCGAAACCCTGCTTGCTCGCACAGCTGTCCTTCGTCCAGTGTTCTGTCTATCCTGTTTAGGATGACTCTAGTGAAAAGTTTGTAGACGACAGACAGCAAGCAGATTAGGCAATAGTTGCCTACATCGTGTAGGTCGCCCTTCTTGAACAACATGGTCTTGCTGGTCTTCCACTGAGTAGGGACCTTGCATTCAGACAGGAAACGTGTGAAGAGTCGAGCCAGTGTGCTTACGAGGATTGGCGTAAGGTTCTTCAGATGTTCTGATCTTATCATCTCCGGACCTGGTGCTGTTCGATTTTTCACCGACAAAATGGCATGTTGGATTTCGAAAGGGAGAACCGATGGAACAACATATCCACCCACTTTTATTTCATAAGAAGGGAGGTGAACATGGTTATTGAAGAGATATGAGTAGCATTCGTGGATGATTTTCTCCATTGCCTTTCTGGACGCCGCTATTGTTCCGTCTGGGCGCCGGAGGGCAATCATCTTAGTCCTGTAATTGGCGAAGCTTCGGCGGGATTTTCGAATGTTTTCCCAGCCTCTGAAGCTTCGACATTTACTGCTGCTCTCCTCTCTTTAAGATCTACTTTTATCGCCTCTCTGCATTGTTTCGCAAGCTCGGACGTTAGTTCGCGGTTGCCTGCAGCTCGCGTGTTTCCACGCTGGCGTATCAGCTCCAGAGGATCTGGAAACATACGTCTTTTGGTGACTTTTGAACTCTCAGTTTTCATAGCACTTACGTGAAAATGTTGAATGAGACGATCATATTCCCCGTCGATGGTATCGACAACGGCACCTTCCCAACAGCCGACTAATGTGTTGAATAAGTCCCAGCTTGTGGTGGTTCTGCATTTCAGTTTTCGAATTTAGCGGCTTTTTCTCCTTTCCGCGAGAAATAGAATCTTACATGAAGGAGGCGTTGTTCTGACCTGTGTAAAATTTTGGGACAACAGCTACATCGGTTAGGAAAAACTTCCTATTTACTATGATGTGGTCTATTTCGTTATGATACTCTCTATTGGGAGATTCCCACGTCCATCTTTGACGGTGAGGCTTCTGGAATTGCGAGTAACCATGGATGGTCTTGGTCGCCGTGATAAACTCAGAGAGCCGCTCACTCTGTTTGTTCCATTCTAATCCGTTGGTCCCAATGTGAAGTTCCTCAGACAATCTTCATGGTGCAATCTTCGCATTGAAATCTCTAGTGATAATCTTGAAGATTGTGTGGTCTTCTCTGTAGAACCTCTCCAAGTCCATGTATAACGCTTCGACTTCTTCTTTGTCATAGTTTGATGTTGGCGTGTAAACGACGAAGATTGTCGAAGCCGGTGTTGATCCACATCTTTTTAATCGCAAGCGTCCGATTCGGGTTGTAAGCTGTTCGAATGGATCGGTGTTCATGGAAAAAACTCGTGTTTTTGAGAATGCCAACGCCGCCGACGCCTCTACAGTCGCATGTTCCGAGGAACAGTTCTTCTCCAGTGTCATAGACGGTGTTGAATGGTTGGCGTCGTCTGGTCTCGACCAGCCCGATAACTTCGTACCTTATCATTCTTGCTTGCATGAGCAAGCCTTCTTTCGAAGACTCGGATGCAAGTGTACGTGCATTGTAGGCACAGATCGTCGCCATAGTTCTTGATCGAGGCAGCTTCCATTGGCCCTGAGATTTTAGCAGCCTCTCCGTACTCGCCTAACCCAACGCTGGAAAATTAGGGGCTCTTTCGGGCTCAGGGGAATGAAGCCCGTTTTTTTTACTGTATTTAGCATATTTGATACCCACGTATAGCTTGCTGGGCTCTGAACGTGGGTGCTGGTTATACTCACGGGTAGCTTGCCAGGCTCTCCCAGAGTGGACATGGAGCTTATTTGTTGGAGGCGACTCTTAACCGCCTCCCATATACTTCCCTGTCACTTGATTGCAGGCTTTTGGCCGAGTTGACTCGTAGAATACAATCCGCATAAAGCGAGAACCCACCCACACACTCATGCATGAATACGCCTAGCAAATACAGAAAGTATGTGCCAAATCGGCGCCTAATAAACAGGGAGTCCATCCTCTGGATCCACCTGCGTCTCAGGGAAGCAAAGGTCGCTTTTGGTCCGCTATTAGCCCCAATCCGCCACCTGAGGACGCGCCACGTAGCCTCACAACTAACCGGCTCGAGATCCATCATATGAGGGAGATCCGTGGATTATTTTATGTTAGGAATGTTTATGAAATACTCAATGACTAGAGGGTATTAGCATATAAGGTTACAAGACAAATAAAGAAAGTGTAAACTGGAAAACAGCTCCGATTACAGAATCAAGAGAATGTCAACTGAATCAGCATTTTGTTCTAGAATGAAATAGATGTTAATGGTTCAATTGCTCTAATGCGATATGGTGCACTAGTGAGATCAGAAAAAGTCGCTGAAGCAGAAAAACGTGGAGCAATTGGAGCAATTTTGTTTAGTGATCCAGCTCTTTATATGTCGTCACGCACTAACAAGGTATGTGAATTGAATATGAGCTACTGCTCAGTAAATTTGTGGAAGCGCCTACCTAGCCCTTAGAACTGCACCTTCTGTCCATAGTTTACCTGGTTCGGCTCCAAGTTCCGATCTGATTAAGCCCTTCGTCTTGTTGGCTCCTCACTAAACCCTGTAAGATGAAGGATTTTGCCAGCGCAGTGCCTCAACGTCGTATTTGTAGCAACTTTGCCTCTAAGGATAACATTCAGTGACTTAATTGGGTGTTATGCATGGAACTACCTCCGTAATGCTAAATGGTGTTCAATGCACAGTACATCCACAGTAGATGACCAACGGCGAACATTTAGTCATTCCACCCCGTATTCATTTTTCTAAGAAGTGAGCATGATTCGAAGCATCTGTCTCATTCACTCTCTCATTAAAAAGAGTGATTTTACTTTTGTTAGCCGACTTCCGTCTAATGATTCATATGGTGTGGATTCAGCTGCGTAAAGATTTTATAACAACGTGTCAGCTTACCAATGAAAAAAGCTCGTAATAAGAAGCTGTTTTTAGTCTTTCCCATATTCAATGTCGCTTCCTGGTTCAGCCGCTCAACGTGGCTCCATCGGTCGAATGCCAGGTGATCCACTAACACCTCTGCTACCATCACTTCCTTACGTATCTCGTACCGAAACCATAGCATCGCTGAGGAGAAGAAGTAATGTTGAATTCGTGTCATAGTTTTTTTTCAAATAATGCAATATGAGCATAATTAATTGAGGAATTATTGTTTAAGAACTGCTGCCTAGTATTCCGGTTACTCCAGTTAGTTACCACGATACTCAGAGAATTATGAGTTATATGGACGGGCCACTTGTTACGGTAAATATACTGAAAATCTTTTACAAGAAATGTTTTTACGAATCTCATTTTTTTTTCATTAACGATCATTTAATTCAAGCAATCAGATTGGACTGGTGGACTGCGTTCATATCGTTTAAACAGTAGTCGAAGGTTCCGACTGTCCGTGAGGTCGAGGTTCGTCCAAAGAAAAAAATAATTAGTAGGAAAACCTAGAAGTGCTGCTGCACTAAGATAGTGTAGGAAAAGGCTATAGGTTTTTTCGACTAAATTGAGCTCAATTTTAGAAGCTTTGTTTTTCTTGAGTGATTCACCAACTGTTTGAAAAGAAACAAGGATAAAGGCAACAAGGGGAAAGATGAGGTCGCCTTCCTTCTTTTGTGTTGAGCTACATTGCGTTTTAGAAACCTTGACACAAAGTGAAACAAGACTTTTCGACATTAAAGCAGAAATATTGCCAGATTAAATTTTAGGGATAGAGAAAAGAGGACTTTCAAAGCCAACATTGGCTTACTATAGTCCTCAATCGTCACTTCAATTATGGTCATAATATTGAAGACACGCAAAACGTTCTTTTTATCTCATGTTCCAGCTGGCAGTTTTTCTCCAGCATCACCAGCCACAATCACTGGCTGCTGTCTTTTCTTCACACTTGGGTCGATGATATCGAGCGTGGTCTTCTCAACTTTAAATATAAGGTTCTTAGTGGAGGCTTTTGTTGACTACAGTCTAATTTTCAAGCCTAGAGTGGTGGGCTAAGGAGTTGCAGGCATAGAGTGCTGCCATCGTTCTTCAAATTCCTTTGTATTGTTTGTTTTCATCGCTTATAAGACTACTGTATTGTTTCCCATTTTCTTGCCAGGTGCATGAGACGTTTTGCATTCACTCTTTTTACCCGGAGATATCCACTGACTCTTGGCAGTCTCTCGCTTCAGGCTTGAACATACTCAAATAGGTGTTGTTGACTTTCCAGAGTGAACATAGCCGTAGCCGTGGCATAGCCGTAGAAGAAACAAACCACCCCTAGTCGGCTTCTCAGTCATTCTGTTTTCAAGTTTTTGTCGAATCAGCTCGCTGAGCGCATTCTTTTTACAAGGAATAAAGATATGATAGTAGTAAATTTTCACGGTACACGAGAATGAAGATATAACTTGCTTATATCCCTAGGAAACAAAACAGCTAGCCTTGCAATTAACTGGTTGAGAATCACCGAAGTAAGAGAGTTCATTGGTCTCTGATAAATAATGACAATATTATTAAGCGAAACTAAACAAAATCAATTTTTAAACGTTTTTTACAGGTTTATGGAGGAAACTATTACAAACATTATCGCCACATTCAGGGGAAGTGAAGAGCCGGATCGCTGGATTATGTTAGGAAACCACATCGACGCGTGGGGAAAGGTTCTTGTTGCCTTCTATTTATGTTCACGTTTTCGAACTAATGAAAAACTGGCATCAAAAATGCTAGTGAATAAGCAAAATGATTCTTTTCTTCACCAACAAGTGAGTCTATTCAAAAAAAATATTTATTCGCTTTTTCAGAACAAATGAAAGTCATAGAATTCATGAGCACTGTTCTGAGGACGATGGAGAAATTCGAAACTATAACTAGAGTTCTTCAGTGTTGCAAAAAATGGAAACAGGCTATCATATAAAATCAGTTGACCTCAACAAGCGAGAAAAATGAATTAAATGACCTACTTCTGCTTAGCCCCATTCTTATTCCATGCAAGCACCAGACTTACTGTCGCAGCACTGACAGATTCACGTCCTCTTTCTAATATAGATGTATTCAAAAAAGGCGCACGTGTAACCCATTTTTTAAAGGTTTTGTTTAACATATATGGTCTTTATCCCGATCCCTCTGGCTGCAAAAAGGATAAAGGATAAAGGATAAAGCTCTCGGCGTTGATCAATCTCTGAGGGATGCGCCATGCATTCGACTTCATTAAGTATCGTTGGAGGTGATTAAATGCATATCTGGCCTTTACAATGACTCGCGGTGGCCTGACGATGTATCGAGCCAATGCTGCTATCCTCCCAGACAAGTCTGGTACCAATTTGCCGACCCCGGAGGGATGAAGGGTTTGGTGGGCCATGGGCGCACGGATGCGTGCGTGTCGCCGTGGCGCCTCCAACCACTGCGCCACACGCGCCCCTTAAGGTCTGGCTGCAAACAAATTCATATCTCAAAAGACCGACTTTCTATAAACCTTGGCATATATAGTTAATATATTTATTTATGATCTCATAAACAGATCTTCTTTAGCTGGTGCGAGGTTGGTATATGTCTTCGTTTTCGTTGTTGTTATTGTTGGTGTCGTTGGCCGATGGCTGACGTTTCGGCGATTTCGCCTTCCTCAAAGCCTGGACGTATTTTATATTAGAATGCTTTATTTTTTCGGTGGAAAAGGCTAAAGTATTAATGAAGATCAAACGTTTAAATAGATGGTGGGCTAAGATGTTACGGTCAAATGTAGGTCTCCACTATATTGAACAGAAAGGCTACTCACCGTGGTGTTACGAGTGGGACTGAACCACGTGCTGTTCATATGGTGTCGCGAGCAGGACACACCCCTGGGTCCATTTTGAAATAGGGCGCCAGGCTACGTGTGATAGTGAGACATTCGTCTTTCCGTTCATCTTTGGATTTTGAAATTTATCCAAAAGGTCTCAAGAGTTTTGCGCGTTGATATTTTCGATTCCTGCGTTTGGATCCGCACAGTCACTTCAAAATCATCGCCGTTGTGCTTTTGTACCCTATGCGTACCTAGAGGAGTGTTTTGACGTATTTTAACTTTCCCATCTAGGTGTTTTTTTATGCGGACACAAAAGTGGTCTACCCGTTTCCCCAATATATTCCTCACCGCACGCGTTACATGAGATCAAGTATGTTGTAGCTGAACTCATGCAATTCCCGTCTCTCCCGTTAGCACAGATCATACAGTTCTCTGAGCTGCACAAACGATCGTGGAAGTGGTTGCGAACTAACTGACGACGCAGGGTATTGGGTGGAATGTCAATAATCGTTACATAATTTTCAAGACCACTTTTTCTTAAGCATCTCTTAATGGCGTAACTTACTTCATTTGAGATGAAGGATAGCTTAAAGGGAATCTTACTTACGTTCGAAACATTATTTTGGAAAACCACCCTACGCTTTTGTCTTACCTGAGTGGCTTCTACTTCGTAGCCATAGGAAATGGCCATTTTTCGTGCCAGGTTTTGCGATTCCTTCCTTTCCTCTTCCCCTGTGCGCACATTTTTAGTCGTACGGTACATGTTTTTGAAAAGTGCTTTTTTCATGTGTGAAGGATGAGAGGAAAGGTAGTGAACTAGTACGTTTGTACTATTTGGCTTACAATACCATTTTGTTATTTAACCACTTTCTGAGAGCTTTATTTGGATGTTTAAGAACGGAAACCAGTTTTCGGTCGTTTTTTCTCGTGTAAATTTTATATACTCTGTCTGTCGGTTTAACAGTTCAAAGCACTTATCCATCTGTTCTTGAGTGGAACAGACGATGAAGCAGTCGTCTATGTATCGACAGGAGAGTAAGGGTCGGTGATCGAGAAGTGGTGCTTCCACCTTAGACATGAAAGCGATGGCAAGGCTTGGCGCTAAACGCTACCCCATAGTCAACCCTCTAATTTGCGCAAAATATTTTCTAGACCATCTAAAAACTGGACAACTAAGACACTGTTTTGAGAGATTCATATCATTGTTTACCAAATTATGCATTTAATAAGATGTAAAACGTTTTGTGTAGTTGAGAAAAAGATGCGCACCTAAAAGATTGATGAACGCGGATCGGCTTATTCTTTTATCTTATTGTTTTATCATTTATTCTGAAAATGAAACACTAAAGGCGCAGTATGCTCAAATTCCACTCTTGATTTCAAGGTTTTTGTTTTTTAGTTTTTCTGATTTGGGAAGGTGGTTGCGAGAGTAATGGAAAGCCGTGTGGACACTAGTGGTTAGAATTTTGAGCGCAGTCAGTAGGTGGTTCACCAAATTTAACACTCGTACACGAGTTAGCGGATTCTCAATCACTACTGCAATGACCGACAGACGTGGATACTAACCACTGACTTAGGGTGCGTGTGGCGCAGTGGTTGGAGGTGCCATTGCGACACGCACGTGGAATCGATTTATGCGCCTATGGCCCACCAAGCCTTCCATCCCTCCGGGGTCGGAAAATTGGTACTAGACATGACTGGGAGGAGAGCAGCACTGGCTCGATACATCGGCAGGCGACCGCGAGTCATGTAAAGGCCAGACATGCATTCAATCACCTCCTACGATACTTAATGAAGTCGAATGCATGGCGCATACCTCATGGATTGATCAACTCCGAGAGCTTTATCCTATATCCTTTACTGCAATGACTATTCAGTAACCAAACCCACTTTAGCCAATCGATCTTCTTAGCTGTACCACATTTTATGTCATGGATTTAGAAATGTTATTTTAAACGAACTCATCTTTTGAGGCTTACCAAAGTTAAACCCTATGTCAGTAGTAGTGATCTAGTAAACACATCCAGCAAAGGAATTGCCAAAAAATAAAGGAAGATTGAGCGATAAATGTTTAAAAAGGGTTAGATTACATTTCAAAATCACTGTATATTTGAGGGGGCCGTCGATCCTATTTCTGGAACTGCTGTACAACTTGAGGTAGCCAGAGTGGTGTCAGAGGTGATGAGCAGCTTGAATACTTGTTTAAGCTTTCTTATATTAACCCAAAAATCGTAGGTGTTTCGTTCAACACCGCCAAGACGTTCTCTGGTTTTTTGCCATTGGGATGCTGAGGAGTTTGGCTTAATTGGTTCTTCTGAGTGGATAGAACAAAGGCTTGGAATTCTTCAAAGACGGTATAATATCAATTGTCTTGTAATGGCTGCTTATCATAAAGTTTGTAGAAATTTCATAAGAAGATAGTGCTAGATTCGGATCGAAGTAAATATTCCAGCGCAGTTGCTTATATCAACGTTGACCACATAGCGGGCGGAGAGTTGCTCGACATTAAGGCTGTTCCCGTGCTTTACAGAGCAATACTAGAAGCAGTAAAGAGGTAGGATAAGCTTTCCAAAGTTGTTCTTCTTAAGGATATTCACTAACAGATCTTCACTTAGAGCACCGTACACGAATGGCTCATCGACCGAAAGCTTTCTCGATTCACGGGAACATCTTCGGAGTGGTGGCCCTTCTACTCACAATCGTGGTGTTCTCGAAATTGGTCTTCCGAGTGGAGGATCAGATTATCAGGTGCTCCCAGCTGTTTCTTGGCGTTGATACTTAGCGAACAAATTCATCAGTTGTCACTCTATCTTCGCATTTAACCTGTGTTTTAACTCTTCTTTTGCTTACGTTCACTTCCAAAAAGGTTTGTTTATTCATTGAACAACCATAAAGACCTGATAACTAGATAATCACGTAATAAAATTCAAATAACTTCGAAAAGATAAAACGACAAAAAGATACAGAAACATTTAAAGGGTCTTCGAAGCTCGCGAAATTCTTGGAGATTGGAGAATGATGGCAAGAATTAAGAAAATCTACGGCAAACAATGCTTAATTTTTCTATGAACACGCATATTTGAGACATTAATCCTGGCTTTTAGCCCAGCGATTATTGTTGTAGTGCAAACCAAGAAATTTGTCGAAAATCATTCCGTGTAGTTGGTAAGTACAATGGGAAATTTTCAGAGATTTATCACGTTTGCTGGTATTCCAGCTGCTGATCTAAAATTGGAACCAAGGCCTGGACAGTCATACGCGTTGTACCATACGATGTTTGTTTTTGTTTCTACTGTTAGTTAGTTGCTAAGTAAACAAATGAAGAAAAAATGGCATCCAGTATAGAGAGTGCAATTAACTAATATTCAGGTACGAGACTCCATGGACGGTTGAAAATCTAATTGATCCGAGCTTTTCATCGTTTACATCGATCGGACAGTTGTGGATAGAAATTGTTCATCGATTGGCTAATAGTCTCGTGAATTATTCTTTGATTACCTTCACTTTATCTTTCCAATTAGTGTTAATGGATGAACTGCGCTGAGAAACGCTTGATGAACTCTGGCGATTAATTCATAGCTAATCGATACCGTTACTACGCTCCAAGAAGGATACAAGACTTCTCTTTCAAACTCTGAGTATTGTTTAAAAAAAACACCTATTCGTAGGTCTCATTTCTCTTTTCGACATGATTTGGCTTTACCATCCGAAGAAACGATTTGTTAAAAGACAACTGCAACATAAAGCACATTAAATGAGCTGGGGAGAAAAAATAGCTGGCTCTAAAAATGTGAATCAATAAAGCTTTCTATTCTTGATGTCCGTTAGAATAACCCGCACATTCCACTCCATTGGTACCGTCGTATAGGTCTGATACACCTTATACATTGACTTATAGTGGCCTAGTGATGTCTCATTCAGCGTCTTTTTATTCTCGGAAATAAATACGGTGCCAATACGTCGACCTCGCAGGGATGGAAGCTAGGTTGACCCAGTGCGTTGCGAAACAGGCCTAACGACAACGGGACTATTACAGAGTGTTTATACCCACTGTGCTACACATTCCGTCTAAATAATATACGAAATCAGTGTTTCCAAACTGGATATCTCTTAATCTAGGCGCAATCAGACATGTGTTCTTTCATTGATAAGCCAACATGTAGTTTTTAAAAATGTTTATTCCTCCAACTTTTCGACCCCGTTTAACAGAGTCGATGATCCGAGTAGTAAATAGTCCGCAGTGATTGGCTACTCTCGACGTAGTTTCTTCGTCACCGTATCGAATAGCCTATCATTGGTAGAACGCGTTTTGAAATGGTTATGTACCAACTACGAAATTAAGCTTAGGGTCACATTTTTCTCTTTCTTTAAGCTCCTTTTTTCCTTTCTATGTTCTAATGTATTATTCAGGTCATACCTTTTAATGTACTGGACTACGCGCAATCGCTAATATCTCTCTTTCGAAAAGTCGAAGTTTTCCTTTCGAAAATGGATCTAAGAAAAGCCTCCCCATGGCTGCCACATAAATTAAATAATGTACAAGTTGCTCTACGACGTTTCCAGAGCGCTTGTCGAAAAATACAGCTGGAGGCTCAGGTTAGCTGGTTTTTTTCGATCTTTTAATATCCAAATATAGTTACACATTTTGCCCAATGATGATCATTTACGGAGCAGTTGTGAATCGAAGTATGCCAGTTTAGACGTATGAATGATTTTCCTGTGCAATTCATTCTTATTGTGTCTCATGATTTTTTTTCCTATTTCAACAACCAATCATTTTACCATCAAGATGTTTTGATGTCTCTCAAGTAATGTACAAGTAGTGAGATCACAACATAGCGCTATATCAACAGCGACCATCTAGCACTGGTTGTGTATGTGTCACCAAACACCCGGTCGTTTAATTGCCCACATACCTTGGCCAAAAAATTAGTCGCATTGAGGAGTTCATCAACGATTCCAATTGTATCGGCTAATGCGACAAAGGAATGCTTAGTCTTTCTATGACTTGCCACAATGGACCACTGCTAGTGCTGCTGCAGAAGCTTTGAAATTGGCCAGTTTATCCTTTAAACATGTATACATCGAAACAATAGATTATTAAAACAACCAATACGTAGAGATAGTGGAAAGAGTAAAGATTAACATAAGCTGTGAAGCAGGGTAGCTTCATTGATGGACTTATTGAACCAGCATATCACACAAATCCAACTCAACGAAGAAAAGCTACTGGGGAAAATTGCTTAAGTGCAACGATATAGAGAAGATAAATTGGCTTGAGCGGCAGTACAGCTGACTGCAGGTGGTAAGTTCTTACATAGGACACATTGCAACTTCTTCCCCGTACGACAAAATGGACAATTCTAGGAAGTTACAATATCGATGAAGTCAATCATTGATGGATGACAGGTGTTGATATAATCTCTGGGAAAGGCAGGATAGCCTAAAACATGTCTCGACGGATACAAACGGTAAAAGCCAAGTGGTTCCAGTTATACATAGGATGAGAGCACTACATGAAAGAATAGCCAACTGAATTAAGAACAACAATAATAGTAGCTACATATAGAAAATACTTTTCATCAACAAGAGAACATTTTCTGTGCTGGCAACTTATCGTAATCCATTCCTGCTACCTTTGCGTTAGTTTGAGACCAAATCTCTTAGCGGTGCCAGCAATGTTCTGTAACTGCAATTGTTACGGACAAGGAATTTTGGATATTCTTCGTAATTCAGGTCGCTTTATGAATGTACAGTGTTTTTAGAAGGGCAAGTGCAAACAATTTCATCTAAGAATGATTGTTTATTCGATCTAGTAGCCACTATGTGTGCACTATCGCACTTGTTTTTACTAGGGCTTTCGTGATCGTAATGAATAGTGCTTCCTCTCCCTTGTATGGTAGCGTTAAAATTGCTTTTTTCTTGGCCACTGCGTTCACTTTTCTCAACAATGTGGTTCACTGATGACTTCAGAAAAGAACTGTACTGTCATAAAAAATGAGTTATATGTTCCCTTCCCAAAAGTCAATAAGAAGACATAGTGTGTTTCCTTTGATGATTAAGCCAGCACCAAGTTTTATAACAGTCTCATCCGGCTAACGTTTAGAGGTCTTCGTCTTCTTTAGTGTCGAATTTACTGGTCTGTTGTCTACAGCTGTATCCACGTGCTGTGAGTCTTCGATGTCTCATCAACTCGAACATTCCGGAATGAAGAACCCACCTAATGAGATTTACTCGCTCTGGAGACCTTTTTCAGAGATCGGTTGTTAGTTTGTATCCATCCAATACGATATACTGATCGGTTCTTATGGTGACAACGCATCCTGCAGTAGGCGCTGCTCTACCAGTCAGTACGTAGCAAATCAATAGCTCTCAAAATTGACTATCGTTAATCTCAATCTGGCATGAAAAATTAATATTTTCACGGGCAAAAATCACAATCTTATTTCTTGTATTCCCCAACTTCTTTTCTACATTAGATATGCTGACCATTAGCTGTTCGATGCTTGGGTTTCCTTTTCGGATCTCGCGATCGTCTACATGACTGCATGGAATAAGGTTATGTAATAGAGTGATATACCGCTATAGTAACAAGAAATATATGAAAATACTTAACGCCTCATTCAGACGGTTGCTCCTACTCAGTTATTAGGTGAAACTAAACGCTGAGATACTTTCCTATCAAGGTTTGGAAACATACCGTGAATGGATAAAAGTTGTGTTTTTATATGTTCCCACATGCTATTAATAGCACATCTTATCAAATCTACTATCGACTTAACGTATTTAGGATATCACGAGTGGCCTAAGTGATGTATCTATCCAACGTCTGGATTCAATCAATACTCGCCTACAATATGCCGAACGTTCGTTTCTGGATTCGACAGACGTCTCTAATCCGTTCTATCGTCATTTAGTTTTCTCACCGTCAAAGCATTCATCACGTTTCACTCCATTCTCTAGTATTCTCGATCCAGCCATAGCTTATCAACTAACAAGCAATGAAACACACCTACATCAACTTGAACTAGCCATAACAAAAGTGCAATATGCCATAGAAAGTGCTATCGACACACTTCATTAGCATTCTCATAACACCGGTACATAATCTGCATTTTACAGTCATTCACGAGGTGGCTTTTCGCCTCATCTAACGAATAACTACTATCAATTCATTTCTGAACGTATTTTGCATTTCTTCAATATCTCGTGTCTAGGTCTGCTGTACGCTTGCATGTAGCCACTTCTTCTTAAGAAAAAAAAAATCACTTTTCAAATTCAACATGTTCTGCAATAACATTCTGCAGGTTAACAAGAGAACTTATTGCAACACTGTTCGATCGGTTGAATTATATCAAATATTTCTGTTATGACATTGAGGTATTTTCCTTATAACACAGCCAATAAAGGTTTTGTAATCAAAGAAATATACCTGATACCTGATACTTGAACGGCCCGCCCTCACTGGTTGTGCGGACCCCAGCATGATCACAGTTTTTCCGAAATTTACTGGTTAAGCCATTGTGGTTCTTTGGAATCCCGACTTCACCCTGGCCAGAGCCTGCCCCAGGTCTTCACAACCACGGGCAGTCGCAACCCTTGTGGATCAGCGTGGGATTTGCCACCGTGCAACTTTCACACCAGTACGGTGGTAGCTCCTGGTACTGATTTATTCTCAGCTAAACTTCTTTATCGAAACGCCAAGACTTCTTCACAGATTCGGAGACCCTACCAGGGGATGAATCCACCGCTGTACATCGCAGCCCGACACCCGGGAACACCTCCTTGTCGCGATGAGGCGGTAAACCGTTGAGAGGTATCAATGAAATATGTTCTGACTAAATTTAAAAGAGTGGATGACTGTTTACTGCTCTTCTCATTAATGCGCTGATTGGGGCTTAGGCTTAGGCTTGGGCTCAGGCTTAGGGTTAGACTTAGGCTTAGCTCCAAGTTTTGCCTCTCCGGTGGCTTTTTGAGGTTTCGGCCGACTTTATTCCAGATTTTGACGGCTTTTCGACGAAGTATCGACCTTTTTCATTGTGGTTTTTTGCACTTTTTACTTCGTGGGATTAAAGTTAGGCCTAAATCTGGAGGAGGGAGACCTTCACACTTTGTATTACGTATTTGATTCTAATTTATGTTATTTTCTTAATTTTACACCAAGAAGTTTCTCACTTATTTTCTTTCAGTTTCTCCGAAGTTCAAAGAAGTCAACTGGAAGGTATATGGTGCGAACGTAGCTTCCAGACATAATCGTGCAGTTTCTAAATTTGGTGTACTTCCATGTAACCACAAAACGCCTCCTATTATATAATGATAGTGTCGTGCACAAGTGTGGCCTCATTTGAGTAAAATATAAGAGCCGTTAGTGAAATGATTTCTCGAGGTGTCAAGCGTACTGTGGGAGGAAAGCCGACTCAAATCAGAGTTCCTTGCAAAAACCAATGACGAAAGATATGATGCTCTACGAATCTCTAGAGCAATCAGAATCCAATGGCATATTCTTGAACACGATAGGGTAGGTGGAAAATTTACTGGTGCCCGCTCGAGCCACTCGAGGACTAACGGGATGACAGCTGATTCAGGTTATATTGATAACTGGGTAGTTAACCGGAGAATGGTATCGAGTGACTTAGGTAAACAAATAAAACGCAATAACAACGACCAATTTCATTTGCATCTTATATGGCCCTAAAGAGGGCCGTTGGGGACATATTTATCGATGGCACATGACTATCCTTCGAAACGGTTCAGCGCAGTCCATGGCGTTTCAGAGCATAGCCCACATCCACAGCCGTCACGGTCTTTCTCCTCGCTGTACACAATAGATCATCGCATTCCGTATCACTTTGTTGACGAACACCTTCACAACTTCCCGAATTTCTTCATATGCAAGCCCTGAGATGAGCATCACTACAGCGCGACAAGCCAGACGACAAATTTCCTGCTTGGTGATCCCTTGCATGCTGTTTTCGAACACTTTACGATGGCGTTTAGCGCCTCCTGTACCTTATCCTTCGCCTCCTTTCCCACGTCCAGACATTTTCACAATCGCAGGGTACCAGTCAGCAATCGCATGAGAAACGCCTATCATATAACAGCTCGTCGGGTTCTCACGCTGCTCCCCCAGTCAATAGACAGGAAAACGACCTGTTACAGCCTTGTTCCTTGAAAAACCATGAAATAGGAGGATTTTTGGGCGAAGCGAAATAAAAGCAGCATTATCATAAGACGATTTGAAGAGAGTGGGTAGCAATATTCAATTAAGTTGAAGAATTCTACAACATAAATCCTGAGTGCACCGCAATGCGGAGATATAGAGACCGCTAAATTCGCTGTTATGACTGCATTTGAACTGGAATCTGAAAAGAAAATAACTAACCAGTTCCTTTGAAAACACGAATTCATTCGATCTTCTTTGCAGGATTCGATAACTGCCATACTCTAACCATTAGAGACATATGAAATCGCATATGTGATGAATAATTGTACACATACACGAGACTTTGTAACACTTCTTACTTCATAGACTGTTGGAATCTAAGAAACGAAGTTCTGAATTAAAAGAGATTTAAGATTTAGCTGAGAACAATGGAATAGTTCCAGCAGCCGATGTTAAGTGTTTGAATAAACGCATACAAACCGAGCCAAAGTCCACCTCTATCACCTCTAAGCCCGCGTTTTCCGCCTTTCCATCGACCAGCTATGATGTCGAGTTATTTAATCTCGACCCAAATTCCGTTTTTCCACTCTATAAAAAAAAAATCGTCTCTTAAACCGTCAAGACAGAAGCTATAGATATACTGCGAGCCCTTCCAACACAACTGAAAGTATATATTTCATTGTAAGCGGGACCTTGCGAAATACAAAACACAGTGCTGGGCATAACATGGAAACAAATCACTGATGAGATAGTACAGCTGAGAAGAAGCAACTCATGCCCTGAACAAAGCACCATCAAGTGCACTGGAGGTACGACGGAGTGGCTGAGTGGGCCTTTTCAACTCTCGCTGCACTGCCAGGGCATCCGAAAACACCTGGAAAACGAATACACAGTAGCCACCAGCTACAATACATGCGATATTTAATGTACACAGATTTTAAGCAAAGCACACCAGACAACCAAAACAACTAACTTAATGAAACAATATTATAAGCCAATTCCACGTTAATATCTCTATTTCATTTTTGGATGCCAGCTGTCATTTCCACTATTCCTCGCACAATCAGTACTCGATCCAGGTCATGTTTTTCCGTGTTATCCAGGCATTTCCTTTGCAATATTGGTTAGATTCTAGTAATTTTCTCAATAGGATTAACTTAAAAAAACGAGATAAGGAAGCAACAAGGAAATGCAGATAAACCAAAACCACAGCGAAGAGCAAGAAAGGGAAATTAATACTGTTCGAATCACCAACTCTTTGGAAATGTGGTTACCATGGAGAGTTCCGCCCCGAATTCCTTCACGTTCTTCACGATTTTTGATTGTTTGTCGCTCATAATAGACACTTCAAAACTAAGAAAACGTCAAACAAGTGGAAAAAAACAGCATCGTTAGATGCCTACCGACTTCAACTGCTGATGTTGCAATCTCAACTCACGAACGAGCTCCTCGCAAGAATCAAAGGAATTCCTTTTCAAATCTCTACGTAGTCGTCACTCCCTTCTAGGTGTACCTGGAAGAAAAAGCATGCAAAGTGTAACAATCTTCAAGCTCAAAGATGTCGAGTAACATGTTTTCGTTGTTTAAAAAAGAAGTCACACCTCCAAACTCTTTCCTACTTCTGCGATAAACGAAGCAAAAAGCAAAGTTTTACTTCATGAAAGTCATATCACACACACAGTGGTAAACGTTAAAAAATATCACTGCCATGACAGAGGCGAGAATTGACTAAACCAGCATTCTACCCCAGTTGCAAAGAACATGAAATCCTCAAGCACCAGCCGAAACAACATACAAAATAGTTTTCTTGTTTAGCAATCGCGAGGTTGTTATACAGCATACATTTACTTCCATAGAAAAGCACACAATATAACACAACAGTAGCTGACGTTTCGGCAGTATCGCCTTCTTCGGAGCCGCTTTTTTATATGACTTCCAATGAGGAAGGTTAGAACAGTTGATTATGGTCGCATATGGTTGATGACTCCGGCATTGGAATATGAATGCGTGGATCTTCTCTAGTGTCACAACGACAAATTCCACACTTTAGCTAGTGAGATGACACTAGAATGCCGAACCACTTGCTAATTTTCCTAATGTAAAAGCTATCAGGCGCTACTTTAGAGCTACAAGTAATTCTAAACTTGTAAATTATTACAACTGACAGTGATTTATGCAATGCATTGCCTGAACCAAGGCCTCTTCTAATTCGATTCTTGCGATAACCTGAGATGTAACAGAACATTTCCCTAGCGCGGAAATGGTACTTCAACAAATCTTAAGTCGTGGCAGTCTAACAATCGAAAAGCATAGACTGATGAGGCCATCTATACAGCACTTTTCTTACGACTGATCCTTCTCTTGTCCGCATATATTCGTCCCCTGCATAAGCTCGTCTAAATAGCTTGTCAATCCACGTAGAGTTACTGCTTTCGATGTTATGGGTTTCGCACTATACAAGTAAGTTTGACCATTTGACCATATTGTCCTCGGTTCATTCTCATCTTCCGGTCTACTACCTTGAGATCCCTTCAGGAGAAGCACAAGAGATTGATGTCTTCCGTATCGTCTCGTTCATTCTTGAGGAACAGTTATTCAAAAATGCAGAAGAACCCGTCCTCAGCCGAAATAGTGCAAATATACAAGGTTTAATAATTGACCATTAACTAATTACCGTTAACACTCCAGTCACTGTGATGGATCATGGTCATCTCATGGAATGATTGTACGCAAAGAATTACAGCGCGAAAACGCACATACAATACGGCACCGATGTGACTGTTATCGTTTCGATGGCCCTGAATCTACATGGTCTGTAAGCTTTCTGATCGTAGGCAGAGGGATGTCAAACGCACTGCAGGACGACCACCGACCCGATGATCAGAGTTCTCCACGAAAAGCTTAAAACAAAGATATGATGCTCGACGAGTCCCTAGAGCGAATAGAACCCACTGGGCTACTCTTGCACGCGACAGGAACAAATGGAAGAGTTACTGGCAGCCGCTCGAGTCACTCGATTATCAACGACACTACAGGTGATTGGATAGTCGGAAATGTAATGAGTGTACAATATGACAGCACTAAGTTCACAAGTATGACTACAATAAGGTTCCAAACCCAAACACTTTGACTCTGCATGAAGTGGTGGTTTTAAGTGCTGCGAGTGCAACACTGAGTGATTTCCCAGATGATAGAAATGGAAGGCATCTGGGCCATTCCCGGATAAAGCAGTAACGAAACGTTTGGATGAACTTCTATCATGTCTCATAAACACAGCGAGAGGCAAATACGAAAGCGAAATTACTCACAACAGAACCCACCCAAAGACGCCCTCCTCGTCTCACACAAAGCCGACGGCGGAATCCTGGTACCCAAGATAACAAAGAATCAAGAGTTTTCCGAACAGAACGCAAGAGATTATAAACATCAGGAAGAAAGTTAAATCAGTCATGTTGATTTTAAAACTAAAAGGAATGTACGATAATCGAAACTCACAGTGCTCTGTATCCTTAGGAGAATAGTTTGGTTGTTTCCTATAGCTGCGGCAAACACCTAGCGAAATTCCACGGCACGATCACACACGATTTGGTAACCAAAATCTCCTCTAACCCTGTATTTCTAAAAACATAATGACTTTTTGCGCAACCCTATTCGACAAACGACAATTGCCTCATGAAAACACAACACCTTAAATGAATTCGGGAACTTGGACGCCGTTTAGAAGCGTTTGAAGATGTTTCGTGGACCTTCCAGGAAGGAATGCCTTTTTTACATTTCAATGCAAACAGATATAAAGACTTGAAAGAAGAAAATGAAACAAAACAAACTTGAGCGCCGTACCTATCGTGGACATGATTATCATGGCGAACATTTAAGGAAAAGCATTTGTATGATGAGAGGAATCGTAGTCTCTTACGAAAACTTATGCTACCAAGCTGAGGAAAAACAGCAGGAATACGGCTGTTTGAACTAATGTGCACCTTATTAGAAACCGGAAGCTGTCGTAAAAAGATGGCTGCTCGAGTGCGATGAGCTCTGGTCGGAAAAAAGGGACGGAAAGTGGCCATGGACAGCAATGACGTTGAAAGCGACACACCACCTCGTGCCATTTCAACTCACTGAAAACGCGAAGAATATGTCTATCGATCGCATACATGATACACTGAAAATGGGCACTTCAAACTTGTCTTTTTCCGACGACGAGGATACCAATACACCCACAAAATGAGATGTTGCGAAAAGATGTTGAACACGGACTTCCACCAACGTCTAATAACTGTACTACTACATTACCTCGTGAGATTCGGTGTTTAGCGTGTAGTAACAGGATCCGCACTATAATTGGCGACGGCCTTCAGTACATGGGTTGCTAGTTTCTACACTGGGGTCCAGATAAGAAAGAGGGTGGGTGTGATTTGGGAATCTTCGTATTTGATAAGATCGGTGGGTGCTAAGCGCCTTTTGTGATTTTCTCCCTAATTTCTCGCTGAGGACAAGGGGAGCTCAGAAATTGAGACATCGAGAAACTTTTCCGTCACTAACACTGTTATTCACACTGTGGAACAGCCACCGAACGGAATTCGCCATATTACAGCATCTGTGCTGCTTACAGAGCTCAGTACTATCCTCATCACCTGTATCACCTGTACTACCGTTAATTGTCGAGTGACTCGAGTGGGCGCCAGTAAATCCTCCATTTTTCCCTATCGCGTGCAAGAGTAGCCCAGCGGGTTCTGCTCGCTTTAGGGACTCGTCGAGCAACATATCTTTCTTCCAGGCTTTTCGTGAAGAACTCTGACCATCGGGTCGGTGGTCTTTCTGCAGTACGTTTGACATCCCGAGGAATACAGTCACTAATAACAGCTCTTCTCCATCGGTTATCATTCATACGCATTACGTGCCCGGCCCACCTTATCTTCGACTGTTTGGCGCATAGAACGGCATCTTCGATTTTTGATCGATAACGTAGGTCGGAGCTTCGGATCCCATCCCTTACCTGTGTGAAATGGGATACTCCTAGCATCGTCCTTTCGACTGCGCGTTCGATAACGCTGAGTGATCTTTCATCCTGCTTACATAGCGACCAGATTTCTGACGCATACGTTAGGACTTGGCGAGATTGTATCGCCTTGCCTAACTTCTCTTTTGACGTCAACGCTTATGTCGTTGTAGAATGGTGACATTTTTGTAGAGCTCACGAAGAATCTTTATGTACTGAGCAGGGACTCCTTGCCAACCAAGGGCTTCCATGACTGCTTCTATCTCAATTGAATCAAAGGCCTTCTCTAAATCGATGAAAGTGAGACAGAGCGGTCTTCTGTACTCTCGTGATACTTCAATGAGCCTTGTTAACGTGTGAATATGGTCCATCGTACTAAATCCTTTTCGAAACCCTGCTTGCTCGCATGGCTGTCCTTCGTCCAGTGTTCTGTCAATCCTGTTTAGGATGACTCGAGTGAAAAGTTTGTAGACGACAGACAGCAAGCAGATTGGGCGATAGCTGCCCATATTGTGTAGGTCACCCTTCTTGAGCAACCAAACGGTCTTACTGGTCTTTCACTGAGTAGGGACCGTGCATTCAGACAGGTAACGTGTGAAGAGCCGAGCCAGTGTGCTTACGAGGACTGGCGGAAGGTTCTTCACGTGTTCTGATCTTATCCTGTCCGGACCTGGTGCAGTTCAATTTTTCACTGACGGGATGGCATGTAGGATTTCGAAAGAGATAACCGGTGGAACAACATATCCACCCTCGTTTATTTCATAAGAAGTGAGTTGGACGTGGTTATTGAAGAGATATGAGTAGTATTCGTGGATGATTTTCTCCATTGCCTTTCTGGACGCGGTTATTGTTCCGTCTGGGCGTCGGAGGGTAATCATCTTAGTCTTGTAATTGGCGAAGCTTCGGCGGGCTTTGCGAATGCTTTTCCCAGCGTCAGCAGCTTCAACCATTACTGCTGCTCTTCTCTCTCTTCTTTTATCGTCTGTCTGCATTGTTTCGCAAGCTCAGACGTTAGTTTGCGGTTGCCTGCAGCTCGTGCAATTCCACGCTGGCGTATTAGCTCGAGAGTTTCTGGAGACAGACGTCACTTGGTGACCTTGGAATTCTCGGCTTTCATGGCGCTAACGTGATGATGTTCAATGAACCGATCTTTTTCCTCGTCGATGTTGCTGACGTAAACGACGAAGATTGTCGAAGCCGGTGTTTATCCACATCTTTTTAATCGCAAGCGTCCGATTCGGATTGTAAGCTGTTCGAATGAATCGATGTTCATGGACAAACTCGTGTTGACGAGAACGTCGACACCGCCTACGCCTCTACTGTCGCTTGTTCCGAGGAACAGTTCTTCTCCAGTGTCATAGTCGGCGTTGAATGGGTGGCGTCGTCTCGTCTCGACCAGGCCGATGACGTCGTACCACATCATTCTTGGTTGCATGAGCAAGTCTTCTATCGAGGACTCGGATGCAAGTGTACGTGCATTGCAGGTACAGATCGTCACCATAGCAGGGAATCCATCCCCTAGATCCACCTGCGTCTCAGGGATGCAGAGGTCGCTTTTGGTCCGCGATTAACCCCCTATCCGCCACTTGGGGATGCGCCACGTAGCGTCGCGACTAACCGGCTGATCCCTCATTTGACAGACATCCGTGGAGGCAGGACTACATCTTTGGAAATGAGTGGCGACGTACTACATATTGGCAGGTATTAAACATTGGTTCCACAAAATGAATCAATTGCCGGAGTCACTGATGTATTTTAAGAAGCTTAAATACTTTTATCCTTCACCCATTTACTTAGGGAAGGTGAGTGTGTACAGTGAACGAGTTTTAGAAGGTTGCAACTGCACAAGCGAAAAGTTTTTCTTGGAAGTGAAACCAAAGGAAATGACGCTTATCAAAACGATTTTTTTCTCATATCTCATTCGCTTAGCTCGTGGCAAGTGCAGCGTAGTGGTTAGAGGTGTGCTGCAATGGACAGGTGGGCCCCTGTTCGGTCTTGTCCTAAGGCTCACCAAAATATATATATATATATGCATATGTATAAAAAGTGTGTCCAGTTAATGAGAACTTACATTTATTGTGTTCACCTCTTGAAATTTCTTTTAACGCACCTATATTTCCACTCTCACAACGGCTTACTCATAGTGACTGAAAGGTTCTCTTGGGTGTCGCAGAGAACAGTGGATGAAATATAACAGAACAGAGTTTCCAAAAGTGTTTAGCATTTTGTATTGCACCTACTAAATCCACTCAAATATAACAGAAACATAAGATTTCGCTTTGCCTCACACTCCTCGACATTGATTGCGAGGACTTAATTGAGCCCATAGAGACGGCGAAAGCCTTAGACAAATGCAACGTGCCGATATATTACACAGAGACCTTTCTCAACCTACAATGCAAATTCAAAGCAATAATTTCATCGTCATAAATCGATTCTGTGGACATGGACGGATGGGCTCCAATTACCTTACTAAAATTATAGCCAATTACGAAAACGCTTCGCTAGGAATTAAGTGAGAAGAGATTGAAGTGAAAACCGATAGCAAACAGCATTGATATTTTCGCTTTGTTGATGAAATCATTTTGCAACATCAAATACTATTTGGGTGAAAAGGATATTGTGCGATTTCCACAGCATTTGCGTAATCGCTGCTTCTATGGCGAGTTTCATGAAAACGATGTCCATGATAATCGGGTTCTTTATGATTCTCGATTTGCTCTCAACAGAACGAACACCTCCAAAAACAAACGGCTTTAGGAGCATAGGAGAGCGCAGAGACATTATCGGTGGGATATATAGTCTTCCTGAAACCATTTACTACGAATCACCACAAACTGTCCATATTTCACGTTTAAATCAAAGAGACAAACGATACTTTCGCTAAATGACCAATAACAGCGAATACTACTATGAATAAAAGGATAAAGAATAAAGTAATCGGCGTTGAACAATTCCTGAGTAATGCGCGTTGCATTCGATCTCACGAAACTTCAGAGGTGACTGAATGCATAACTGGCCTATACAAGCACTCACAGTGGCCTACCTATGTATCGAGTAGGTGTTGAGGTCCTCCCAGACAAGTCTGGTACCAATTTGCAGACTCCAGAGGAATGAAAAGCTTGGTGAGCCTGATGCATAGGATCGAACCAAACTGCATTCACTGCGCTCTTTTCTACTGCCAACAAATTCTGGGAAACATCACGGGAACAAAGTCGAGCCTTGCACCGACATACATGATCCGTTGATCCGATGGGTGCTCACTGTGACAACTACGGGTCGTAGAACTTCAAAAAGAAGCCAACTTTTTCTAAAAACACTATTTTAGTTGTGGGAGTCACTATTCGACATTGGTCCATTAACGCTGATCGAGTCCAACAAAAACAGACTAGTACGCTTTTCGTTTCTCCCTGCTGGCTAGGTTAACATTCATCAAGAATTAGATTTGAGGCGCAACTTAAGTTTTGCTATCAATTCACGATGTTTCCTCTTCTTTACCTAGCACTATGTGAACCACAACAATTTGCACTTTTATTCGATAATGTCCACCACGAAAATCTCTAACTGCTAAAATTAGCTGTTACGACTCAAGCGAGAAGAAGTGTTGAAACTATTTTGGTGTTAATCGCAGTTTATCAACTACAAATTAAGTTCATAGCATCCAGATCACAAATATGGCACCATGAATGATTGCGCTGATTTCCGTGATGCCAGAGATCTACATACAGCAAAGATCAGTGCAAACATTTCCACTGATAAGTCACGTATACGGTGTTGCAAATAAGAATTCGGGAATATGAAAAGAGGACGGTAAGTAGTAATGAGCAACACAACCTGGATTACGATATCGCAGAAAACTTTTCGTATTTGTGTAAATCACCTAGAAGATCTAGCGGGATAGCAGCCCTGATTTGACAGAATGGCAATAGCCAACGCAAGTCACTATGTGGGTCAGATAGGCACTCAGTCAGCTCTAATTATGCTTGATGAAGTCGAATACACTGCGTATTACTTCGAGCGAAAAGTCAAGAATCACCCAGCTTTGCATACCTGTGGAAGGAGTTCAGAATAAGTTGGAAGGACATATAATGCGAAAGTGAAACATCGAGGTCGTAGTGATTAGCTAAGATGGACGTATGTCGTAGCCGTACGCCCGTTAAGTCCTCGAGAATTCACCACTTCTTCACCATCGTTGGGGGGAACTTTTTAATAAGACAAATGAGAGGAATTTCAGTTTTTTAATGCAATAAGTATGCATAGGCTTATTTATATATGCATGCGTGTATATACATAGGCGCATTTGTGTAAATCACCTAGAAGATCCATTCCAAAATCCTGATCTATAAAGAGAAAAAAAAAAAAAACACGCAACAAGCAAATATCTCACTATGAGTTACACGGTAAAATAGAATGCACTAGGGAATGAACACGCGCCTCACTTCGAAAACGTTTAAAATCTACACAAGAATTGATCTCAGAGAATCACTACTGTCAGCAATATCTTCTTCAGCAACGTAAGAGTGTAGAGCCAATTCCATTACGCAAAAAGTAGTCTAAAATTTCTACCATAGCTATATAAAACTCATCCCATTATATTTAATCACCCCGCAATTGAATGGCACATTTAAGGCTGAATCCCAACTTTATTTCAGCTACACCAGTACTTACCTAAACTACTCCACGAAACTGCTACGGATACATCTAGATTGCAAACCTGCAAGTTAGGCATGAGCATGTTGTTCATGCCAAATAATTAGAGGTGAGTGATCCACCCTGAAGATAAAAATAGAAGCAATGCATAAGGAACACCTTAAGTAAAATACATATGTTCACGAAAACTAAGAAATCGTAGCAATTAAATTAATTTAATTAATTATGTAATTATACGACTACCACATTAGTTGAGCGCGCGCGTAGCGCAGTAGTCGGAGGTGCAAGCCTTCCACCCCCTCCGGGATCAGAAAAATTGGTACCATACTTAGCTGGGAGGATAGCACCACTGGTTCGATACGTTGCTAGGCTACTTTGAGTCATTGTAAGGTTCAGATATGCACTCATATACGTCCAAACGATACTTAATGAAGTTGAATGCATGGCGCATCCCTTAAGGATTAATTAACGCCGAGTGGCTTTTCCTTTTTTCGTTTTAGTTGAGAATTCTTTTCAACTCATAACGCCTTAGGAGTTCCATTGTTCTAATCATAAATAAAGATTAAACACGATGCGTTCCGATACAGTCGAGGAGAACTACCATGGGTATTTGTCAACAGAGAAAAATCGGAAAACGTCTTACTCCGAGAAACGAAATAATTGCAACATACCACATCGGATGATATTGGAATGGCCCGCAATCGGATCTATGTCAAATGATTTCATTGCACCTTTCAACAGCTTGACAAATTTTCTGAACATCTGTGGCAAGATCCAAGTTCCTGAACACTAGTAACACCCACATTGATGGATAAAATTATAATGAGAAAGCAAAGTAAGTGCTGTCCAAATAGGAAACTCTCGAGCATCTTACCTCCCTAATGTAATGATGTTAACCATGTCCTCCTCCTCTTCCTGTTCCTGTTCCTCTTCCTCGATGTTCCTCTTAGCTTGACCTATAAAGCCTTAAAATTTATTTGCGCAAAAACTGTGTTGAAATATCGTCCACATGGAAAATTGAATAAATAGCATAGTTAAGGTAGTTGGATGGAGTTCTTATTACCTCGATAAACTTACCAGTCAAGGACACCCTCAGCTGGACTTCGGGCGAAAATTCGACACAATTGTTATCTAGTTTTCCTCCCAGATTACGGAGACACACACCGTTAATTCTAAAAAAAACCGTTCAATGGATAAAAATAAAACCTTTACAACAGACACAACAGAAGACGCCGGCTTGAAAGTTTTAAGCAATCAAGAACAGGGGCTACTTGAATTCAAGGTTGAAGCGTTCGGTGTCAACAAGTAATGATAGAGCAACTCCAAGATATTGATTGAAACTGAGCGCATGATGGCGCATGTTCCAGAGAAATTAATGACATCATTAAAAAGATATATAAAGGATAAAGACCAAAGCTCTTGGCGTTGATCAATCCCTTAAGGAAGCGCCAAGCATTCGACTCCACTAAGCATCCTTAGAGGTGAACGAATGCGCACCTGACCTATACAATGCCACGAGATGGTCTACCGATGTGTCCAGCCTTTGCTGCTGGCTATCCTCCCAGACAAGTCTGGTACCAATTTGCAGCATTCAGTGGGATAGAAGGCTTGGCGGGCCAAGGGCGCAGGAATCGATCCGTATGAATTGGATGGGTCTTCCGTCCACTGCGGCATACGCTTCGATTAAAGAGATATTGACTGAATAATCTCTTACACCGCAAAAAAGAACTAAGCAGTGGTAAATTTATGTACAATTGCATTTACAGCATTGACATGACGAAAATGTACGTCGAGGAATTTGATCGCAACACACTGTTAACGCGAACAGTGAAGAAGGCAAAAATCCGTTACAACTGGCTATACTAACACAAGCAGGACTGAAATTTCGACTTAAAAAAACACTGCTATCGATGAAAAATCAGAAAATCATATTGGATAAAATTTGCCGGAAAGCATCAACTTGACAAACTCGTCTGAGTATTGTAGCCACAGTTCCTCCGTTTTTGCACAGCGGACAATGCACGAAAAGCTGCCATCAAGTGGTAGACCAGGTACGCAACTCCACCTGAAAAATGTTACCAAAGTGAAACATTTACTATTCCATACTTAGTACTGCAACGGTTTCGCATGAAAAGCAAGCTGCTTCCAAAGAGCAAAAAACATCGAATGGAATAGAAACAATGGTGTAAGCTAGAGAGTTACCTGACAAGGTTGAATCCGCGTAACATAGAACCGATTATTAGAAAAAGGAACTGCGACGCTCTACAGAAGTTCTACTCGGCACAAATACATAGATGAAGCCGAGTTTTGCGGGCCAAACATGATGTTGAAGGACATTTCTAGCCCATTAGCTTATGCAGGTGCTGGGTCTTTGCAAGATTTCAACGCCGTGTTTCTCGCCAATCCATAAAGAGTACTGGAAGTGCACGTTATGAACAATCACTTCTAGTATGTTGCGTCCTACAATATTACTATATACAACTCGAGTTTTCAAGTTAATGCCATTTAACATGTGTCCTGAGAGTGTCACATAGTAGTGCATCTTCAAAGAATGCGGAAACACTAAGGTAGTTTCCACGGATTTAATGTCATGCGAAAAGTACGGCTTATTTCCATAATCTTTTGCTGTCTTATAGATTGAATTTGCTCAGACAACTTCAAAGAATGAATCACTTTACCACCATTTAGTCCTAAAGGTTATGTTCTCGACAGGATTTCTTGGACACCAGGCAAGTCCTCATAAAACGTGCTTTTCTCTTCCTTTTTCTCTGAACGTATGCTCAGAACTGACAGAATTCAGCTAAGGCAAATTGGCGATTAAAGCTTTTGCCGCCAAAGAAATGACTCTTCTTCACTGGATGAAATCGAAAATCATTTGAAACAAGTTTCATTACTTCAAATCGCATTTAGCGATTGTTAGAACGCCTATAACCCCATTTCTACACTTACTTTCAATATAGAAGAGCATGAAAGCATACTAGTGAACAAAGTGATGAAAGAGTACGAGGAAAGCTACAGCTCCGGAAAAATGATGATCAAGAACGTGTCGTTAACGGCTGGTAAAATACGAAACAGACTATGTAATGACAGAGGAAAGTCGATCGATGACTAACCAGAACACAAGGTCAAAATATATTCCTCTTGCAATGGGGCGCATAGAGGTCCAGTTCGAGGCAAATCCGTTATTCTACGAAAAACATGCAGTACAAAATGAGTAAACAGGCTAGAAAATGGCCGGAAAGCGAAACGCAGTCAGCGAATATTCTCCCAAATCGATTTCCGAAGACCAACAGAGCCAAAAGTCACAGGCAACAAGACTAAAAGGAACAACCGGGACAACAAATGCACAAAAAAGGCCTAAACCAGGTAAAAACGAAAACGGAATAATACTACGCTTACCTGCTACAAAAAGTGTGATAAAAGGAAGAGATACAAAGCAAATTGCACTGCTCGTTCGTTTGCCAAAACATAAGCTCATTGCTAGAGCTGAAAAAAAAATTGACCAAGCGGATCATGCAAGACCTTCGTAAGATGGAAGTCACTTTAGAATGCAAGAAAACTTAAAACTTAACAGAAACTGGCAGTTGCCACTAACAATATAGTTCCGATGCGATCATAGTCAATATGAGTACTAGGCGACTTCAATGAAACCCTAGAATCTTCGAATCCGGCGATCAAGACATCCATACGCCAAACTATCGAACGACAGACTGCAGCCTACAATGACCCTCAAAAACTGTTCTGCTCGCAATGAATCTCTGTTCAAGAGAAACGAAGATTTCGCTTGTACTTGAAATAAAACAAAATTAACAGGACTCCCCGAAGTACGCATACGGAGGATAAAGCAATAGTGTCACCATCATGAGAACAAGCGAATGGAGAAACATGGCACTGACGGGTAGAACTTTCGTGTCTGAAAACTAATCGGAGAGAATTCGAGAATCCTTGAAGTGACAAATGTTTTGCTAACGTTACAATGTGTCCCATTCTTCTTGCCTAAGGATACGATCAAGTATTTGGTGTGATAAAATAGAGAAATACAACGGAAAATATAAAATACGTATATTCTGATCAAACCATAGAAACTTTAAACGTAACCAATTAAAAATGCGAATAAAGATTACAATAGCAGACAAACGTTGCAGGACCATGTTACTGTTGAACATGGGATTTGCCTAATACTTGTTCATGAACGATTGTGTAGAATCCAACATGTTTTGAAGGCCGTTGGCATTCTCCGAGTACGTTATTTTTCCTGACCACTCCCAAGAAACTTACTGTCACTTTGGTTAAGAGTTTCCTTTACTCAACAAATCAATGGGCTTTATAGAAATTATTCTAACCATTTACTACCAGGGCACACCGACACTCCGGCTCAGGTCGTCCTTAACTTCGTGGCAATTCCCCTCCATAATTGAAATTATGTCGTGGGAGGCCTCTTGTGAGTAAAACGACCTCCTATGACGCGATATCCCGCGCGACGTGTTCATTGCATCCAAAGATCGTGACAGTACACGCATTTTACTGCACAATTGTCGTATGTGACGTTCAGCCTCGGGACTACTTTGTAGATTCCATGTGGGTTACTTTCAAGTGATCACCTGTACCGCCTGTCGCCCCGCTGATTGTCGAATGACTCGAGCGGGCACCAGTATATCTTCCATTTTACCATGTCGCATGTAAGAGTAGCCCATTCGGGCCTGCTCGTTCTAAGGACTCGTTGAGCACCAAACCTTTCTTCTAGCCTTTTCGTGAAGAGCTCGTTCCATAGGACAAATGGTTTTCCTATAGTACGTTTGTCATCCGCAGGAATCCAGTCACTAACGGCTCCTGACCATCGGGTATCGCTTATAGGCACTACGTGTCCGGCCCACCTTATGTCCGACTGTTTGGCGTACAGAATGACATCTTTGATTTTAGATCGTTGACGCAGGTTGGAGCTTCGGATCCATTTTCGTACTTGTGTGACACGAGATACATCTAGCGTCGAACTTTCGACTGCGCGTTCAATAACGCTGAGTGATCGTTCATCCTGCTTCGTTAAGGCAGAAAGAACCGTTGAGTCGAAAAGGTGGGCACGGAGTCGGGTGTTCTTTGTTCTCTTCACTACATCCTCGATGCTTTTGAAGCTCCCCAAGCTGCTCGTTTCTTTCTGCTCCAGCTCTGGAGCTAAGTCGTTGACCATATTGATTTTCCGACCTAGATAGGCATAGTTGGACAATTCGGAGATATTCGTTCTGTTGAGCGTGAATAGAGCACAACAAATCAATCTGTTCCTCATGATTATCGTACTTGTGAGATTTAGTCGAAGACCAATCTTTTCGCAGACGTCAAAGTCAGCATACATTCGTTCCGCCTGGCTATTATTTGTTGTTAAAAGAACGATCTTTTCAGCGAAACGGAAATGATTCCGTATTGTCCTTTCTAATGTTCTCATGACGTGATCGAGAATGGCGGTAAACAAGTTTGGCGAGGTGGTATCGCCTTGCCTGGCCCATGTTTTAACGTTGATGTAAATATCGTGGTAGAATGGTGATATCTCGGTTGTGAAATGATTATGCGGCCCACGAAGAATCTTTATGTATAAGAGCCCCTCACTATCTAGGGTTTCCATCACTGTTTCTATCTCAACTGAGTCAAAAAGGATAAAAAAAAAGGATAAAGCTCTCGGCGATGATCAATCCCTGAGGGATGCGCCATGCATTCGACTTCATTAAGTATCGTTGGAGGTGATTGCAGACATATCTGGCCTTTACAATGACTCGCGGTGGTCTACCGATGTATCAAGCCAGTGCTGTGATCCTCTCAGACAAGCCCGATACCAATTTGCCGATCCCGGAGGGATGGAGGGCATGGTGGGCTATGGATGTAGGAATCGATTCCACGTGCGTGCCGCAGTGGCGCCTCCAACCACTGCGCCACACGCTCCCACTGGGTCAAAAGCCTTTTTCAAATCAATGAAATCTGGACGGAGCGGTCCTTGGTAATATCGCAATACTTCGGTGAGTCTTGCTATCGTGTGGATATTGCCTATCGTGTTGAATCCTGTTCGAGACCCTGCTTGTTCACATGGCTGTCCTTCATCCAGTGTCCTTGCAATCCTGTTTTGGATAACTCGAGTGAAAAGTTTGTAGACGACAGGCAGCAAGCAGATTGGGCGGCTGTTGCCAATATAGTTTAGTTCATCCCTCTCGAACAATGACACGGTCTTGCTGGTCTTTCACTGAGTAGGGACCTGGCATTCAGACAGGTAACGTGTGAAGAGCCTAGCCAGTGTTTTTACGAGAACTGACGGAAGGTTCTTCAGGTGTTCTGGTCTCATCCTGTCCGGACCTGGTGTTGTACGATTTTCCACAGATGAAATGATTTGTCGGATTTTGGAAGGGAGAACCGGTTGTATAACATATCCATCCTCTTTTATTCCATAAGTGGAAGTGGACGTGACTACAGATCTGAGCAGTATTCGTGAATGATTTTCTCCAATACCCTTTTGGACGCTGTAAGCGTTCCGTCTGGGCGTCGGAGTGCAATCATCTTGGTATTATAATTGGTGAAGCTTCGGTTGGCTTCGCGAATGTTTTTCCCCAGCCTCTGCAGCTTCGACCATTACTGCTGCTCTTCTCTCTTTAAGTTCTTTTCTCGCCTGTTTGCATTGTTTCGCAAGCTCGGACGTTAGTTCGCGGTTGTCTGCAGCTCGCGTGTTTCCACGCTGGCGTATCAGCTCCAGAGGATCTGGAAACATACGTCTTTTGCTGACTTCCGAACTCTCAGTTTTCATAGCGCTAATGTGAAGATGTTGAATGAGCCGACCGTACTCTTCGCCGATGTTATCGGGAGCGGCACCTTCCCAAAAGCCTACTAATGAATTTAATACGCTCCGCTTCATGACGGTTCTAGGATTTCTTTTTTTTTTTTGAATCATTTAGTGCATCTTCTTTCAACGAGAAATGAAATTTTACACGGTAGAGACGATGGTCTACTTCCGTGCAAAATTTTGAGGCAACAACAGCAGCGACATCGGTTAGACAAAACTTTCGAAATACTGTAATAAAGGGCGCGTGTGGCGCAGTGGTTGGAGGCGCCACTGCGGCACACACGTGGAATCGATTTCTGCGCCAATGGCCCGCCAAGCCCTCCGAGGTCGGCGAATTGGTACCAGACTCGTCTGGGAGGATAGCAGCACTGGCTCAATACATCGGCAGGCCACCGCGAGTCATTGTAAAGGCCAGATATGCATTCAATCACCTCCATCGATACTTAATAAAGTCGAATGCATGGCTCATCCCTCAGGGATTGATCAACGCCAAGAGCTTTATCCTTTATCCTTTATACTGCAATATGTTCTATTTCGTTGTAGTGCTCTCCAATGGGAGATTCCCTCGTCCAGCCTTGAGAGTGGGGCTTCTGGAATTTCAAGTTACCATGTCCGGTGTCTTGGACGTCATGATAAATTCAGACAGCCTCTAACCCACTGTACTCGTTTCATTGTAATCCGCTGGTCCCGTGGTAACTTTCTTGGGACGTTCCTCTGTATCCAGTCTTAGCTATTCTTTGCAGAACTTCTCCAAGTCTACATAGAACGGCGCCTCGACTTCTTCTTCGTCATAGTTTGATGTCGGCGCGTAAGCGACGAAGATTGTCAAAGCCACAATTGAACCACAGCTCTTCAAACGAAAGCACCCAATTTGGGGTGTTAGTTGTTGGAATGAATAGACGTTCATACCCAAACTCGTGTTTACGAGAACGCTAAAGCTCCCGACTGTTCTGTTGTCGCATATTCGAAGGAGCAGTTCTTCTCCGGTGTTATAGACGGCGTTAAGTGGGTGGCGTCGTCTCGCCTCTGCCAGTCCGACAACGTCGTACCTTATCCTTCTTGTTTGCACGGTCAGGTCTTCTATAGAGTTTTCAGATGCAAGTGTGCGTGTGTTGTAGGTACAGATCGTCATTTTACTTAACAGGCTCTTCGTACTCGTGGTACTCATCGCGGCTGAATCGGAGACTCTTTTGGGGTCAGGGTAATGAGGTCCGTATAAATTGCTGTGTTTAACTTGTTGATACCCACGCATTACTTGCTGAGCTCTGAAAATAGGGATTAATATACTCACGGGTAGCTTGCCAGTCTTTCTCAGAGTGGGCATTGAGCATATTTTTTAGACGCGACTACCACCCGCTTCCCATAAACTTCGCTGTCACTTGATGAGGCGCTTTTGGCCGATTTGGCTCGTAGAATACAATCCGTATAAACGAGAACACACCATTGCAAGCATGAATTAATACGTTCTCGTAAATACAGAAGATATGTGCCAAATTGGCACAGCAGAAAAACTGAGTCCAAGCAAAGGTCGCCTTTGGTCTGCGACTAACTCCCTATCCATCACCTGGGGACGAATTGCCTCGCGACTAATCGGCAATAGACCCGTTCGTGAGGTAGATCCGTGCTTTCAAGCTACATTCCTTCAAATTCCACAAAAGTTTTATGCTTATTAACTTGAGTGGGTCTAACTAGTAGTAAATCCGTTTTTCTTCTTTTTATCTTTCACTGGAGGTAGTGTTCTGTCATTGCAATGGTGAAAAAAAAAGAATCTGGGAGAAATCATCATCCAAACATGACTACTTAGTATTTCAAAGCTATTGCAAATACAACTAGCTTTTTATTGTTCTCCGTTACAAGTTCGACTTTTTAAATGATATCGTGCAAAAAATGTGCACCTATCGGATACTAAAACTCGTTCGTCTCTACCTCAACACGTCGTTCATTCAGATTTCCGTTTCTTCTGCAGTAAAAGTAGTCTTATAAGACAACAAAATGTGTCTGGTTATCTTTGTTGTTAACCTCTACAGGTGGAATGGCAAGATTGTGGATGCCTCATAATACAGTAGCTGACATTTTGGCGGTTTTGCCTTCTTTAGATCCGTTTCAATGTTCTTAAATTCTCCATTCCATTTTTAACTGTTATGATTTACCCGGAGGTTCTAGTTTCCATCTCCTCGAGGCTATGTAAGTGACATTTACACTGTATAATGTTTTGATGAAGTGGCCTGATTTATGTGGATTATTTCAGAAAATATGCTGCCTGGAGTTGAAGTACCCTCCCCTGCTATTTGAGCAAGTTCACTGTATACTTTTCTTATCATTTGTGAGGAAACCTATAGATATAGAGTTCTTGGTAAATTCTTAATTTATGGGGATCAATTCACCGCTTACGCTCAGTGTTGAATAAAGCATATTTCTTATCCTTGTTGCTTGCAATTTGCTTTCTTCTTAGATTCAGTACTTGGCGTTCACGAGTAGCAACCCAATATTTGGTTTCCTACAAGCTTCACTTTGAAGAGAGTGGCATTAGGAAGACTCTTTTATATTTCAGTTTTCTTTATCAATATAATGGCAATTTTCTTTCCTTGGATTATAGAGAGTTACCGTAATTTCTGTTCAGGATCACGAACACTGCCTTTAGAACGTTGGAACTTAATTTTGGATCTCACCTCTGCCTTCGAAATGTGCCTAGTGATTCAACCGTCATGTCTTGACTAAATCCTAAACAGATGTGATCTACTTTGTGCACATATTCAAGCAGTACATTGCACTGTAGCCTCTGGGAAACGCAGAAGCAACTCCAAATATCGCCTACTTCAGTATGCATTTAATAGCCTCGCAGTCATTTTCTTAGTCATTTGGGTAGTTATCGCATCCATCTTTTCGCTTTGTTTTATCTAGTACGTGTCATTATCGCTATTGTATCATAAAGATATCATGTCGCTAATATTTACCAATCAGTTAAATTCGGTTATGACCTCAAATTTCCTTTCTAATAAACTAAACTAACCGTATTACTAACTGCTATAAAGTAACGTTAATAATATGTCTCCACCTCCAAACGGTTTACCGCCACATAATGGCTGGGAGGTGTTCTTGGGTGTCGGACTGCGATATACAGCGGTGATATTCTTCTCCTCGGCATGGTCTCCCAAGCTGAGAAGGAGAACGGCGTTTCCATCAGGAAGCCTAGCTAAGTGCAAACCAATACCAGGATCCACCACCGTGCTGATACCAAACTAGTCTCATGGTGGCAAATCTCCTTCTGATCCACAAGGGCTGCGGCTGCCTGTGGTGGCGAAGACTTGGGGTAGACTTTGGCCAAGCTGACCTCGGGATTCTAGGGAACGGGGATGGCTTAACCAGCACATCTCCTAAAAGTGGTGATTATGCTGGGGCCCGCACAACTAGTGAAGATGGGGCGTTCAAGTGTCAAATAAGTAAGTAATATAACCCCATATGCGTTTTTGAATACGTTAGCCTTACCACACTGTTCTTAATAACCTTACATGTGTATTCTAATATGTCAACTTCCCACATATTACTGGTGTATTTTATATTACACTTGCGCTTCATATTACGCCGTCAGCCTGTGACAACGCTACTGTGTCATTTCTGAGCATCCTCTTACGTATTGTCTTAGCTCCACTAATTCATCCTATTACCACATGTCGCTTGTATTGTTTCGGTATTGGCATATCGTTATTTTTAGATTGTCATTGTTATAAACGGTTTAATTACCGATTTTTGAGATTACGAGTTACGGTACCACCTACGAAAAGTCCTGTGTGGCAGACCGAAAGAAGAATAGCCACTACCAACACATACAAGCCATTACATCTATTAACTAATAAACGTTGACAAGCATTCAGTGGCGAGGGAAATGTTTAAGAAACATAACAATTCCATAGCAAAAAAGTAAACTGTTTTTACAGTTTACTGGAAATGTTTAACAATAATGCCTGGCAACAAACAAAGCCATCATAATGATTCAACAAAAAAGAGAAGAAGGAATGAATAACTGGGCACTTGCTGATGACAGCGTTTAAAGAGTAAGTTAAACGTTGAGCCATAGTCTGTCCTCATACTTCAGTTTTTACAGGAAAATATTTATTATTACTGAGCACTATTACTGACTGAGAACCACTCAAGTAATTCAAAAACCAACCTTACTTCACCCTCGGCGTCACTAGCCAACATGTATTCATTCAGTGACAAGTTAACACGAGGTGGATAAAAGAATTTACCACACTAACGTTTCGACATCCTCTTTCTCAGAACCAATAATCCAAGTTGATAGTCCACAGTTGCTCGTCCTTGCGATGTGATATCTTCGTCGTCGTGTCGAGTTGAATCTTCTTCGGAGGAGCACCACGCGAATAAGCCAACCTCTTCCGGCTGCCCTCTTTTACATAGGAGGAACATCAACTGTTGTTGATAATATTTGGTTATATCCGCTATGGCAGCAGAAACAGGGAGTCCATCCCCTGGATCCACCTGCGTCTCAGGGAAGCAAAGGTCGCTTTTGGTCCGCGATTAACCCCCTATCCGCCACCTGGGGACGCGCCACGTAGCCTCGCGACTAACCGGCTCGAGATCCCTCATATGAGGGAGATCCGTGGCCGCTATGTACTAGTTAATATAATCCCGACTGCTGCAGAATGGACTGTCCGTTGAAAAAAATTAACGGATAAGCCATTGTGAGTAACAATTTTTTTTTCACAGGACTGGACAATCAAGTCTAAACGTACCAATAGCTTCTTCTTAAGTTAAAGCATGCTTGCACTCTCTACACACTTAAACGACCTACATTATGAATTTACAAACGCATATTTCTGGCGAAGTACGCAGCGATTTCATCTCAGCCTCTTCGGATTTCTGAACGTCAGAAAGTCTATCGCGCTTCTTCTGAACGTTCAACAAGACTCTCTAACTGCTTCACAATATCACGCGATTTATAGTGGGGAAGTGTCGCTTTCCTTCATGTAGCTACAACGCATGATTACAGCAGAGCATTAAAAGGATTTTATTGTCACAGAAAAAAAGAAAAGCATAAAAAATAGAGCTTTCGGCCTCGATCAATCCCAGAAGGATGCGCCATGCATTCGCCTTCATTAAGTACCATTGGTGGTTATTGAATGCACATCTGGCGTTTACAATGACTCGCCGTGGCCTGCCGATGTATCAAGCCAGTGCTGATATCCTCCCAGACAAGTCCAGTAGCAGTTTGTCGACCCGGAGGGATTGAAGGCTTGGTGGGTCATAGGAGCAGGTATCGATTACATGAGTGTACTGCAAGGCGCCTCCGACCACTGAGCCACACCCACCCTTACAGGAGTGCAGTGGTTAGCATCCGCGTCTGTCACAGGAAAAGAAAAAGGAAAAGAAAAACGAGCTGGTGAAAAAATGACTCTTTTTATTTTGAATTTTCAGTGGGCACATTAAATTCATTTGAGCTTTAAGCTGTTCTGCCACTAGATTCAACCGTACAGTTTCTCCTTCACTAACAGCCAGCAACATTACCATCTTCTTATTATCGATTCAGAAATCCGAAAAACGAAAACATCATAATAAATAGAAAAGGTTTGAAAGCACTCTGTGGCAAAACCTCTTCTTTGTCGATTGAGGCAGTTCACGCCGAAAAGCACTGGGTGTTCGTATGCATTCACAATATTGAGAGAAATATGGTGAAGCTTTCCACAAATCTCAACATAAATAATGGATGTTTATATGTTCTTATGAACTGACCTGGTTGAGCTGATAGGAGATTCAATCTTGTTGATATTTCGGCGATTTCAGCTTCTTCAGAGCCCTGATGTTGTGAGTGGGACTACCCAATGAGATCAGTTCATAGAAACTTATAAATAAATGTTGCAGGGGTGGCTTCACTAGCAACATCATGGCTGTGTGGAAGGCGAAGTCGCCCAAACGTCAGCTATGGACCAGCAACAAAAACAACAACCATGGCAACAAGAACAACAACAACAGGAGCAACAATGACAACTTATACCCACCTCGCATCAGATCGAAAAGCTCGGTTCATAATAATCAAGATTCTTTTCCATAAAGAATAATTGGGGTTTTTCTAAGGTGCAGTGGAAAGGACCGAAAGATTATAAGGCGGGAAAATGAAACGAAGACTGCATTATCACAGAAATAAGTCACGACAATGCTGTAGGCCTGAAATAAGCAATGCAAGTCTACTTGGAGAAATCTTTATTCGTTGAATAAAAGAAGCTAATGTTAACTTTTTATTTACTGCCTCCTACAACAGGAAAGTAACTAACACTGAACATAGAGTGTCAGAGCATTCGCATGAATGAGCAGACTACTTCCGTGAAATTCAAGATCGATTTAACAAATCTGCTCCGCGTTACAGGCAGCTTGCGCGCGGTCGCAAAGCAGCTGCCACGATGAACACTTTCTTGTTGACACATTTACTAGCCTAAACTACACAAATTCATTTTTGTGCAGAGTTCGCAATTGATGACGATGTGTATGTCCGGTGATTGAGCGGTAGTTAAAGCATACAATTGTGCTAATTTTGTAGATATTACTGCCCTGCCAAGACAATGAATGTCATCAAAATCGATTTGGCAACTTGCAATTCTTTTTAGGTTATATATCGATAGAACTTTATGAAGTTCCTACGCCTACGCGTTTGATCAAGAATAGTTTGTATCTTATTTCTACGGTTTTCCTTCCATCTTGTACGTGGCCACACTATATTACTATATTCAGTAACTACTTATAAAATTTCGCCGCAGATCTTAGTTTTTGTAGTCTTATTTCATTTTAGTGAGCTTTCTTTTTCAGTTAGACCTCTTTCCTAACCGAAGAAACAGGCTATGGAGATTCTCTGATGAAGTTCTTCACTGTGAAGCTAATCGCCAGGTGATTTACAATCAGCAATTTTATTCGCGTTTTCCTAATTCTTTTACAGTTTCATTATTACATTTTTCATTGCAAAATTAATATTATTTATATCGAAGAATGCCCAGCTAAAATGTATTTATTATATACTTGGATACATAAACGGCCCTTCCTAACTGGTTGTGCTGGCCCCAGCATAATCTCCACTTTTCGGAGATTTGCTGGCTTAGCCATTGTGGTTCCCTGGACTCCCGAGGTCAGCACGGCCAAAGTCTGCTCCAGGTCGTAACCACTGCAGGCACTCACCGCCTTTGTGGATCAAAGGAAGATTTGCCACCATACGACTAGTTTGATGCCAGGATTGTCGTCGATCCTTGTAAACGTTTACTCTTCGCTAGGCTCTTTCCGATGATTTACCGGCTTGTTGTGACTGGGAGGTGTTCCTTGATGTCGAGATGCGATGCACAGCGAGGGGATCCATCCACCAGGGATCATGTCGCTAATATTTAGCAATCAGTTAAAGTTGGTTATGACCTCAAATGTACTTTCTAATATACTAAACTAACCGTATTACTAACTGCTATAAAGTAACGTTAATAATATGTCTCCATCTCCAAACGGTTTACCGCCACATGATGGCTGGGAGGTGTTCCTGGGTGTCGGACTGCGATATACAGCGGGGATATTCTTCTCCTCGGCATGGTCTCCCAAACTTAGAAGGAGTCCGGCGTTTCCATCAGAAAGCCCAGCTAACATAAACCAATGCTAGAGTGCACCACCGTCCTGATATCAAACTAGTCTACATACAAAACTACATGGCAGACTGACACTCAGGATTACTTCTCAGCGGCAATGAGGGGGTAAGCCGTTAGGAGGGTATTCGTTTAATGTATTGAGGTCAGAAGGTCATTGGAAAGCAGTAGCTTAATGTTATTTATTTTTAATTACTTTTACGTGACCTATGTTCAAATCTTTTACGAGGTGCCAGCACTTTTCGTGTCCAATTCGTTTCCTCTCCTGCATACTGTACGATGCTCTTCGAACATTTGGTGTACTGGCTCGCCTGTCATTTAGGATTTTATCGTCCACAATGATGCTGAGATATTTGCAAAGCTTCGGATTGCTGTTATCTGCGGTGGGAATCGAACACTCTCCTTTCCGGGGCTAACGCGTTCACCACCACATCGTAGTTCGTTTCGTCTTTCCCTCAGCTGATTCTCACGGCGCCATCAGTAATTACCCCACAACGTGACCGATCAGGGAAGCACAATTCGGCAGTGAATCGACTTAAACTGAGGCTTGAGTTAAAACCACGATGTAAACTCATTGTGGTTGTGTTTCACGTGATACCCTGCCGTGAAAAATTGTTGCAGGCAGTGAATAAAAAGTTAACATTGTCGAATACTCTTTGAGTCGACTATATTACTGAGTATTAAACAGCCGTAGGCTTAGATTCCACTGGCTTTTGCTTTTTTTCTTTTTTTCCTTTTTTTTGTAAATCATCGAGTGATTCAAGCGAGTGGTTATCATTGTTCCCTCCATCTCTATCGTTTACAGGCTTTAATCAGTTATAACTCTAACCGTGAATATTTTTTATCTTAGCCTTCGTCTAGAATTTTACTATACTGAAAATAAATGTCGTTTTTTTATTCGGCCGACTGACGTTCAATGGAGTAAACATCCGTCACTGGAACAACATCCAATGAGAGAAATTGTCCAAAATCACTTTATGTGGTATGTATACAGTGCTTTTTCCTTTTGCTAATCATGATATGCTCTGAGTGTTTAATATTCCAATAGGCACCTTCTTATAAGCATTTCGTGAATAACTCTCACCATAGGCTTAGTGATGTTCATGCTGCACATATGAAATACCGTAGAATCCGGTCACAAACGGCTCATGTCCTTCGGTCGTAGTCAATACGCCTTACGTATCAGGCTCAACTTTTCCAGTTTAGCGTATAGACATCATTGATTTTTGAAGCAGGTGGGAGCTTCGGATCCCCTTTCTCACTTATGTGACCCCGGATACTTTTAGCATCGTCATTTCTACTGCGCAGTCTATAACGCTCGGTTACCTTCCACCCTGCTCAAGTGTGGACCAGCCTTTTGTTGCATACGTTAAAGCACGAAGAATCCTACAGTTGAAGAGATTTTACTGAGTCCATTGTTCATTGTCCTTCTCACTAGGTCCTCTATGCTTTGGAAAGCTTCTCAAGCCGCTCGCTTCCTTTTGTTAAGTTGTAGGGCGAAACCGATCTTCGTGTACTTTCTGACCCAGATTAACATAGTTAGAGCATACGGTTCAGTCATCAGAAGCAGATTCATTTCAGTTGAACATCGTTTTTATGTGTTTTGATTGAAGAACAATTATCCCATAGTTCTCGATATTCTTGTTGAGCAAGCATCAGGTGTTATTTTATTCTCTATCCCTTTAAAGTTGACATTTCGGAAGTATCGCCTTCTGCAGGACCTGAAAGGGTAAATTGATATGCAATGTACTTCACCAATCACTTCAATATTGCATAGAGAAAGATGAAAATCTAAGTCGCAATCACATGGTTGACAGCTTCTTGAAGAAACCTCTCGTTCATTACGTGCCTTCTACTGAGGAAGAACAGCTGATCAGAGTCGCATATGTCGATGAATGCACCACCCCATATCAAAAATCGATGCGAAGGGATGGGGCGAGTTCACGTGTGACCTCTGGCATTCCTTCCTGCTGCATTGTAGGGTTCTAGGCATTTATCCAAAAATCCTGAAGAAGTTTGCGCGATGGTGTTTGGACATCTTTTGCGAGGGCAGTGACTTTTATATCAAAACCGCCTCCGCTATGTTTTTGCATCCTGTGCGTCCTTAGGGGCACGTGTGGCTCACTGTTCGGGGAGGCGCCCTGCAACAGACACGTGGAATCGATCCCAGCGCCCAGGCTCAGCATGCCCTCCATCCCTCCGAGATCAGCAAATTGGTACCAGAGTTGTCTGGCAGGACAGCAGCACTGGCTGGACACATCGGTAGGCCACCGCGAGCCATTGTAAAGGCCTGGTATGCATTCAATCACCTCAAAACGATGCTTAATAAAGTTGAATGCATGGCGCATGCCTCAGGGATTGATCAACGCTAAGAGCTTTAGCTTTATGCCTTCCTAGTGTGATACTTAGTCTTGCTTTTCGTTTGCCATCTAAATGTTATTTTACGCGGATACGTAAAGGTCGTTTAGCCAATATATTCTTCTCCGCAAGTATTGCAAGAGATCAGTTATATCGCACCTGAACTCATGCACTCACCGTCCCTGCCGTAAGGGTAAATTAGGCAACTTTGTGTTGATCGAACCCATGATCGAAATGGATACTCACCACAAGAATAATTGTCGTCTAAATGCTTTGTGCCATTCACATCTTCAGGTACTACACAGCATCATTGGGATCATCTGTATCACCTGTAGTCCCGTTGATCGTTGAGTGATTACAGCGGGCGCCAATAAATCTTCCATTTTTCCCTGCTGCGTGCAAGAGTGGCTCAGTGGGTTCTGCTCGCTGTAGGGACTTGCTGAGCATCATATCTTTCTTCTAGGTTTATCGTGAAGAACTCTGACCATCGTTGGTCCTCCTGCAGTGCGTTTAGCGTCCTGAGGAATCCAGTCACTAACGGCTCTTGTCCATCGGTTGTCATTCATGCGCATTGCGTGTCCAACCCACCTTGTCTTTGACTGTTTGGCGTACAGGACGGCATCTTTGTTTTTTGATCGCTGACGCAGGTCGGAACTTCGGATCTTTACTCTTACTTGTGTGAAACAGGATACTCCTAACATCGCCCTTTCGACTGCGTCCTCAATAACGTTGAGTGATCTTTTATCCCACTTACACATCGACCATTTTTCTGACGCACTCGTTAACGCAGGAAGTACATTTGAGTCGAAAAGGTGGGCACGGTGTCGGGTGTTCTCATTGGTAGTGAATATTAAATAGCCACAGCTTCAATAACTCGTATGTTTTAACTCCGCCTTCAGTACTTTGCTACTGTATCAACACTTGTTCAGCAATCGCGAGGTTGTTATAGAGCATAGATTTATTTCTAATAAAAAATACAGAATACAATACAGCAGTAGTTAACGTTTCGGCAGTATCGCTTTCTTCAGAGCCTGGAAAGGCATAAGGATACACAATTTACTAGGCCAAATGTTGTTGATCCTTTTGGTCATGTAATTGCATAGAGTTTTTCGTCTTTTTTAAAGTGTTATTGAAGCGTTTGGCCTAATTGTATATAAGTATACCCTTCCAGACTCTGAATAGGACGATACTGTCGAAACGTCAGTAACTGTCGTATCGCATTGTGTATTTTCTATGGAAGTAAATATATGCTGTATAACAACTTCGTGATTGCTGAACACGAAAACAACGCATTCATATTCCAAAGCCGAGGTTAATAGAAAGTCGATCCTAGGAACTATGTCAACACTGTTCACTTATTGACCCATTGTTTCGTGATCAGTTGCACGATATGCTGAATGCAGCAACAATGGTCAGATTTCGAAACTTCAGTTCTGATCTACAGTTAATCCGAGGTATTTCAGGCTCCGGTACTAAAAATTATCTTTTCGAAAGAGCAAGACATTGCTCTCAGTAGCTGTACGCAGGAGTGCGTTTCAGGACTCCACATAGCATTTGCTTTGTGGACGCGTGCTGTGAGTATCTTGCATATTATATTACATCAGTCCTTATTTTTTTTGTATTATTGGACTGCGCATTGTTTCTGTCAGCATTCGTAATCTTAGCATGGGCAGATGCGTATGAACATGTGATGAACCATATGTTTTTTCATTTCTATTCATTTTTTATTTTATGTGACCCATCTTTACGTCAAGGGGAGTGTGGTGCAGTGGTTGGAGGCACCACTGCGACGCACACGTGGAATTGATCTCCACGCCCATGGCCCACCAACCCTTCCATCCCTACGGAGTCGACAAATTGGTACCAGAGTTCTCTGGGAGGATAGCAGCACTGGCTGGATACATCAGTAGGCCACCGCGAGTATTGACCAGATATGCATTCAGTCACCTTCAACTAAACTTAATGAAGTCATAGTATCCAGGATCGACTTTCTATTAACCTCGGCATTGAATTATGAATTCGTCGTTTTCTCTCTTAGCAATCGCGAGGTTGTTAAACAGCATACGTTTACTTCCATACAATAATACACATACAACACAATCGTAGCTGACGTTTCGGCAGAATCGCCTTCTTCAGAGCCTGGAAGGGTACACTAATACGCAACTTACTAGGTCAAACACTTCAACAGGACGAACAGAAAGATGAAAACCTGAGCGATAATTACAAGATCTACGGCTTCTCGAAAAAACCCACCGCTTTTTCATCTGTCTTCCACCGAGGAAGAAGAGCCGCTCAGAGTCGCATATGGCTGACGACTGCAGCACCCCCCATCAACGATCGAGTAGGATTTTTGGCATTTATCCAAAAAGCCTCGAGGAGTTTCGTGCTGTTGAAGTGTTTGACCTAGTAAGTTGCGTATTAGTGTACTCTTCCAGGCTCTGAAGAAGGCGATTCTGCCGAAACGTCAGCTACGATTGTGTTGTATGTGTATTATTGTATGGAAGTAAACGTATGCTGTTTAACAACCTCGCGATTGCTAAGAGAGAAAACGACGAATTCTTAATGAAGTCAAATGCATTGCGCATTTTGATCATCGCCGAGAGCTTTATCCTTTCATCTTCACGTCTACTGTGCGGACCTCAGCACTTCTCACATTCAATTAGCTTTCTCGCATCCACTGTCTACGAATATCTTCCAGCTTACATGTGGTTTCGGTTGCTGCTGGAGGACTTTCATTTCATCTTGAATGTCGTAGAATGCTGGTCGAGCAATTCTCCTTTGAATCTTGAAATGTCTGGACTGGAGCGTTCCTAACTGGATTGCAGACAGTGATTTTTCCCATACAAGTTAGCAACCAATTTCCCGACCCCAAAGGGATGAGAGGATTGGTTGGTCCAGGGCAGAATTGAAATAGCACCGTGCTCATTATGACAGACATCACTGCGACTGTGGCTGTCCTTCCACGTGAACCATGTGTTGAACCTCGAAAATTCCTTTTACCACAACTGGGCTAAGAGTTTTACTTCTCTGTATGGAATGCACGTTGTTACATAACTTTAGGATACATGTGTAACATCCTGAGAAAACATTAAACTATCACCGTGCCTCCTGGATAAATAATCGCTTTAAAAACAATGTAGGGTGAATTTTTGTTACTGATATGGGAGAAACGGAAACAATACGTTTGTATGGACACACATCAAGGAAATCGCGTCGATAAATGTTTTCTGTGCAACATTGATTCAAATGTGGATAGGATTCTTTTTTTTTTCTCCTTACGCCTCCATTTCCCTCATTTTTCCATCTCGTCTTCACATCTACAGTGCATGTTCCAACATTATTTGTTTCGGTGAGATAATATGAATGTTAATATCAATAACACGGCTGAGAGATAGGCGAGACGAAGGACTCGCATGGTGTGGTGGTGAACGCGTTTGCCTATGAAGAGGGTAATACCGTGTTCGATCCCCACCGCAGACACCAGCAACTCGTAGTTTTGCGAATGTCTCAGTAACATTGTTATATCTCATATAACACCCTGCCAATAAAAAATTAGTAGAGATTAAATAAAAAATGACGTGTATTTGTGTCCGCACATGCATATTCCACGGGTGCCTTCGAACCTTTTGCTTGTGGGTTCCGCTGCCAATTAACAGTTTTTCGTCCTTGTCAAGAATTTTGTTGAGTGATTGCTGAGTCAATTCCTCTGTGAATCATGTGATTGTCGTCCTATAGTGTTCCCATATGAATTGGAGAGAGTGAAACCGAAGTGAACTGAGCGCAGAGAAATGTGGTACCAATATCTCGACTCTAGGGGTATGGAAGGCTAGTTGGTGAGCCTGTATAGGAATTATGTGGATAATTATGCAGGTCGTGAAGAAATTTCATGGAACTCCTTTTTTTGCAACTATCTATCATAAACTTATGTCTTGGTTGAAGGTGGTCAGTATTAAAGTTGATCCACAAATTTTCGACCATGGGCTTCCGAGTCGTATCGTCATCAGTTTGGAGGATTCAATATTCATTGCCAAGCTGAAATTGGTTGAAGCTTTAGTCGTCTTCCTGTACTCGTCATCCTACCCTTTGCTGCCGTAACCGGTCATGGAAATGTGGCCTTATTTTGTTTTGTGACTGACATTTACGAAAGGTTTTCCAAAATCTGGCGTAAAATTTGAATATAAGGTGTAGCCTGCCATATTTGTCTAGAGTAGCGATGGAAAACTGGAAACAAGATCAATTTTGGTCATTGTTTACCTACCTTTCCCCGCCATTTGACTACATTCCACGTGGCCTTGAGATTGGGCAACTGGGGATCAATAATTCTTTTTAATTGATTGAACTAGAACCAGGATGATATGAAAGTTTTATTCGTCCAACGTTTCGGCGTTTTCGCCTTCTTCAGAGCCGCATTGATCCGAGTCGATGGTCCATATCTGGTCTCGTCGTGTGTTCGTTGTCGTGTCGAGTTGAATTCAGTGGAGTGGACCACCACTGGAATGAGGAGCTTCACTCAGCAGTGCCATTCTAGTCAGGACGGATATCGATCGATTCTTATCCTTCAACGACTAGCAACTCGTCCTTTAGCAGTGGGTGCTTTATTTGTTGGCACATAGCTTAGCAATATCTTAAAAACTTCTATTCCGCCTTACCCATGTCAATTCAGTAGAGTAAAAAAGGTTATTGATTATTGTTTCCGAGGTGTAATAAAAGTTAGCTTTAGGATATTGCCATCTGAGGATCGTTGAAAATGAGGGATATCTCGGGGGTGTCGAGAACCATTAAAAGCCGTTCAAATGCGTTGTCTTTTCAGATGCAACTCACAGTTTGCACCACTTTACATGCTGGTAAAGAAATGGGTGGTGGCATGTAGCGGTGCTGAAAATTCAACTGATGGAGGATTCATCAGGTAATGTCGAAGATGAATTATTATCGTTTTATTATTAATTGGTAATGAATTGTTGAATATCACAAGCTATTGGGATGCAGTCTTTTAGACTGAATTCACAGTTTTCACCGCTTTATACATTGATCAAGAAAGAGGCAACTGCGAGTGGTGTTCAAAATCAAACCAATCGAGGTTTCTTCAAGTATTGTTGAAAGTGAATTTAGAGAATTGAAGCGTTGTTCTACTTTTGATTATTCATTATTATTACCGAGGTTTAAAGAAAGTCAGTTTTAAGATATTGCCAACTGGGGGTTGTTAATTATGAGGGATACTTCTGCGCTTGGGTGTCGAGATGTATCACACGTCGTACAAATGCATTGTCATTTCAGACGGAATTCACAGTTTGCACCACTTCGTCTCCTGTGAAAGAAATCCGTGGCATGCAGTGGTGTTTAATACTCGACTGGTGTTAGATTCACCAGGTAATGTTGAAAATGAATTTGGAATATTGAAGCGTTGTTTTAATATTGCTTGGTGCTAATACCAGTTTACGTATTAGCGATATCCAGGTTAGTGGCGATGAGCACCTGAGGTTACACACGTTTTGCAATCCATAGCGAACACTGGCGATTTGTTTGTTGCAAGCGCGCACCTCATCATTAGACCGAAAGTTATTGCAGCACCACGAAATTAATAGAATATAATTAATAATAATTAGAATTAATAGAATTTGACTTACAGCTAAAATTAGACGTTTAGTTCATAGGCGAGTTCTTTCCAATAAAATGTGTTCTGGGCTTCACAGACGACGACTATTCAGACTGTCTGGAATTGTAATAGATCTTCCTATGCCAAAATCATTATGGGCCAACTACTTCAAAAAGTATTTGTATGAAATTCGAAATGTGTATACTGTAACTGAATCCATAGGACGTCTTAATTCATGGTAAAGTTTGTTTCTAAAGTTGCCTACTATTTTAGTAGTTGAGAACAACAACCTTTTCGTGACGGAATTGGTTCTAATGTTTCTTGACTATTACTGCAACTTCAGTGTTGAGTGTTACTACATCTGCATGCTCGATGTCGCTGTGAAACCGAGGTAAATGATTTTGCAAACGTTCATAATCGTCTATTTATAAAAAGCTATTTTTTTAATCCCATTCAGTAGAAGGGAAGTACTGGAAGATCCCAAAGACCCGAATTTTTTATGTTCTTAAAAAATTGTCTTTTAGAAGAATGCTTTACATGCTTACCTCGTGGAACAGTTACCCACTCCTTCGGGATTTTTCGCCGGGAGTCTCACAAGAGACCTTGGTAGATATTGTTTTGTGTTGAAAAAACTATGTATAATTCATAGATTGTGGGGAAGCTTCATTCAAATTGTAGGCATACAGAAATCAGCTATTTTTTGGCATTACAGAAAGCATTTTAGGCAACAAAACGTTCTCTTCAGATGGGTTTCTTTCATGCCTCATGCCTTTCATACTGCCTCTAAAACTAGAGTTTATTTAGAAATTCAGTTTTAGGTACTAGTTGTTGGATTGTCTTAAAGTTTTTTCGGTTCTTTTGTTTTGGTCTTGTAGATGATATGCCGTGTTTAGAGTTGCATGAAACCTCTTATGTTACATGTTGCCTGTTGTCTTCATTGATGTTTCAATGCAGCAATGTGGTCTTTCATTCTGCTTAAGTTAATTGTGACTCCATTACCTCTTACGTCACGTGCCACTTATCGTCTCCATTGATGTTTCAATGTAGCAATAAGGTCTGTCATTCTGTTCAAGTCCATTATGATTCCATTACTTATTATGTTACCTGTCACTCTAAATTTTCTTCAAATTTGAGTGCTGCTTGAATTATGTTTTCTTCTTTGACAGCTATTCCTATCAAACATTGTGTATTCGCCTTGATGTGACTTACTCTTTAAGTTTTGCCGATAGGTTGTAAGTGTGAAACTCAAGTAAAGTTTAATATTCTAAGCAATGTCAGTGTAATACATCGCACTTGTTGCTGGTATTCATTTTAACAATTAAGAGTCGACTGATCTCTGTAATTAGTTACAATAAAACCACTTGAAAGGATAAAGCTCTGGGCGTTGATCAATCCCTGAGGGATGCGCCATGCATGCGACTTCATTAAGCACCGTTGGAGCTGATTGAATGCATATCTAGCCTTTACAATGACTCGCGGTGGCCTATATCGAGCAAGTGCCCCTATCCTCCAGAGGGGTCTGGTACCAATTTGCCGATCCCGGAGGGATGGAAGGCTTGGTGAGCCACGAGGCGTGGGACCGATTCCACGTGTATGTTGCAGGGAGCCTCCAGCCACTGCGCCACACGCGCTCCCAATTAAACCAGTTACAACCTATAAACAGGCTACAGGTTTTCTTGTACTATCATGGTAGACTTCTGATTTTCTAGAGCTTGTGATATATAATTCCACCTTTTATTCATCTAAACTAATATTTGGAGCAACAAAACAAGTAGGGTTTCGCCCAATAGAGCAAGACAAGATAGAGGATAAAGGATAAAGCTCTCGGCGTTGATCAATCCCTGAGGGATGCGCCATGCATTCGACTTCATTAAGCACCGTTGGAGGTGATTGATTGCATATCTGGCCTTTACAATGACTCGAGGTGGCCTGCCGATGTGTCGAGCCGGTGCTGCTATCCTCCCAGACAAGTCTGGTACCAATTTGCCGACCCCGGACGGATGGAGGGCTTGGTGGGACATGGGCGCATTTCACGTGCGCGCCGCAGTGGCGCCTTCAACCACTGCGCCACACACGCCCTATTATAAAAAATCTCAGGGTTTATACCCATGTATTAGGTCCAGAATTCCCGCAGTTATCCAATAGGATTTTCCGAATAAGTCACATCTGCTCTAATGAGCCGTTCGCAGTTTCACTTGAAGCTGAACTCCTCATGCATGGCTTCATCTTTTAACTGAGCATATAGAGCTGACAGAATCAATCAGGTATTCGGCGCGATCGCCCAAACGGCTCACATTCTTCGACGCGCCGCGGTGGTTCTGTGTGCTGCACAGCAGCAATCATCGCCGCCGCCGCTTGTCAACGTGCCCATCAACGGCCGCATCGCGTAGTTCACAGAGGTGTGCTACACACACGCCACACACAATCTCACCACTGCACTACATCATTGCGTTCGTACGCCGCTCTGGTCATTGTTGACGCGGAGCTCTGCTGGCGATGCTTGCCGCCTGCCACCACACAACCGTCGCTCATCGAACACGATCCGAACAGTCGCGGCCTACATGCCTCGAATATGTTTCGCTGCCGTAATCTTTTTCACTATACACAGACCACCAACGACTTTTCGATATGTTCAATACAATCATCTGGCGACGCCTGAGCAGCACAGAGCAAACGCCAAGCGTAACGTTGAGATTGCCGAAACGTTACCGATTCTCACCGATCGACGAACGTTCCATCTCAGCCTTACAAAAGGATAAGGCTCTCGGCGTTGATCAATCCCTGAGGGATGCGCCATGCATTCGACTTCATTAAGCATCGTTGGAGGTGATTGAATGCATATCTGGCCTTTACAATGACTCGCGGTGGCCGGCCGATGTATCGAGCCAGTGCTGCTATCCTCCCAGACAAGTCTGGTACCAGATACGAGATATCTGGTTGTGAGGTTATATCAGAGAGGAAAAAGTGTCGCGCAGTGTTCGGTGCCCTGCAATACACATGTGGCATACCGCATTGTGATTTTCAACTACAGTTTTAATTTAAATAGGGAAATGCTGATTTTCATTTTCCAGATGACCTCCACTGACGAGTGATTGCTAGTGGCACTGACTGATAGAAAACTAGCTGAGAGATAGGAGAAACGAAGGACCCGAATTGTGTGGTGGTGAACGCGTTAGCGCCCGGAAAGGGTAATAACGAGTTTGTTCCTCACTACGGACACCTGCGGTCCACAGTTTTTCAATTATTTCAGCACCATTGTGGTTCCTATAATCGTTTATTGAAATAATAGCAGCACAATGTTAACAATGTGACGCTATGCAGAAGGGTTCGACATTCTAGTTGGGCGAACTAACTGAGCAAACTAACTGAGGGAACGATTTGAGTAAAGCGGAGAAAACTAACTGGGATGAATCATAATGACTTATGATGGTCCTTATAAACCTTCTATAATAGACGAAGTTTTGAGAGTAGGAATTTGAGTTTGTGCTCAAAAAGGGATTCTGAGACGTTTCCCATTTGGTACAATCTGATATAGCTGATTCAACAGAAAGTTCATGGATGATTTATGCATCATAGGGTAAGATGTCTGTCAAAGATCTTAATTTCAATTGTAACTCGCGGCATAATGTAACCCTGCTAATAATCAAATAGTTGAAGCTGAAATCACGGAGCTCCATTCATCTCAGTTTCCTATCGGAGCTGTTTAAAAGTTTCTACCTGCACGAGAGGACCGATAAGCATAAAAGTTTCAGCATCATGCCTTTTTTACTCCGTCTGACTAGAAGGAAGCCATAAGCAGCTCAAAGCACTTTCTCGTAGCTAAGGCTTGCACATATGTGAGCGGAAAACAGATGACTCTTCTTTAGATGTGCTCCGCAGCCCAATGACAAGAAACATCTCCTGTCACCATAAGGGAGAAAATATTGGGAGGAATTGAGAAAACGTATAATCGTCGAGTTTTAACCCTTTGCGTTTTAATAAGATAAAATATTGCGAAAAATATTAGTGGAAAGGTGAGATAGAATGAAGTCGTCGTACACGATTTCCTACCCATAATTGGCCAGCTGCTGCAGGAAACAAACGAAGCATCTGGTTCTACACCCTTCTCGATTATTAAACAAACAAGAGGTTGATAAAAGAGGTTCGCTCGGTTAAAGTTTTTACGTCCTTCCCTTTTCAGTAAATGTCTGGTTTTATTCAGTGCAGTTTTTTTCGTTATTGTATAAAAGAGTCTTCTAGCTAGGCGTTTTAATGCTTGCAGTCAATAGGAAAATTTACACGTAAAAACAGTGGATTGGGCTCCAGAAGAATGAAACCGTTCTCTTGCAAAATCGCCTCAACGGGGAACGGGCGTGTTCATAGCAAATGTCAACCACCTGCATTCACAGATGGAACGCCGTTAAGAATTCGGAGTGTGGCTTACAATCGTTACCATGTTCAAAGGAAATCAATACCATGGAGTTCGATACCGCCAGAGGTAAGCGAACTGAAATCATGCTGCGGTCTGTGCACAAGTGAAGACGTGTAATTCAAGTAGCAAAGGCAATGTAGTCAATTGGACGAATAATGTAACTTTATAAGAGCTAGCAGTGCGAAAAAATCTTATCATCATAAAATGAGGGTGCTTAGAAAGATATGATTTTTTTTTTATCGTATTGATCACATAGAGAGAATGCTCTTATTTGCATTTCAGGTCAATGGTCAACGCTCTGTCTTCACTACAACATCTGCCACCTTCTATTTTCTTTCACTATTACCACTCATGAGTAATATTTTACTGAAACTGGCTTGTTTTACTCCGTAGGATAAAATGATCATCCATTAAAAAAAGTTGGTGAAAAAAGAACAAAGCGTAGGAGTAAAGGTATAAACGACAGTCTTCCTCATATCTGGCAGCTATCTGTTGCAACTGAATATCTTTTTTCTAAGTTTGGTGTGGTGGAAGTATATGTTGAGGAATAACCTTCGTAAGTGGCAAAGCACATTCGCAACAGTATCCGGGTTTCAAAAAATTGATAAGTTGATGAGAAGTACTATATGCTGATGGTGAAGGTAGAAAGACGAACTCTAGCACAAGAGATAGAAGATGAGAACTATAAAACGGATTCAAGATAAAGTATCTTTTGCCAGAAATTACCTTTGAGTATATTGATGACGGAGAATCGTTTTCGAATCCGTTTCTGAATCACCTTCTCAAGCGATTTTTAAGGATTCATGGGTTACTAATAGCTTAATGCACACTTCGTGATATCACAAATGAGACACCAATGCGATCGGCTCTCCTTCACAGTTAGTTCAAAACATTTCTTTCTTCTCGTATAACACATCAGTGGTCAAATTTATTGGCAAAAATATTGACAGAAATGTGTAGACCAAGTGTGTAAGAATTACTTCTTAAAGTTAGCATAGTAAATAATTTCTGACAAGCACCTTCCTCATCATTTAAATCAGTCTATCCCTTCCAACAGACATCTGATTGTTCTCAAGGCGATTCTAAAAATTCATGTGTTACCTACTATTCACCAATTAGGTTAGGGAAAAAAACAACAAAACCCTAAGCGACAACTCACCTCACGGTCCCACTTTTTTCTCTCATCAGAGAACACCTGCATTTGGGCAGTGAGCGCTTCTTTAAGGATCGCAACCTCGTCACGTAAACTAGCAACCTCACCACGTAACGAATTATCAGAATCCTGAACATAAAATGTTTTTAGAAAACAAGAACTGTTTTTATAGTTTTGTTAGCGCCTTTAGTAAATTACAAGCGCCCGCGTTTACCCCTTTCGGCTATAGAGAGTGTTAAAAGGATAAAGCTCTCGGCGTTGATCAATCCCTGAGATATGCGCCATGCATTCGATTTCATTAAGTATTGTTGAAGGTGACTGAATGCATATCTGGCCTCTACAATGACTCACGGTGGCCTGCCGATGTATCAAGCCAGTGCTGCTATCCTCCCAGACAAGTATGGTACCAATTTTCCGACCCCAGAGGGATGGAAGGCTTGGTGGGCCATGGGCGCATTTCACGTGCACGCCGCAGTGGCACCTCCAGCCACTGCGCCACACGCGCCCATGTAAAGAGTGTTATCAATATCAATAGGCGCGTGTGGCATAGTGATCGAAGGCGCCCTGCAATACGCTCATGGAATCGATCCCCACGCCTAGGCCCTACCAAACCTTCCATCCTTCCGAGGTCGGAGAATTGGTACCAAACTTGTCTGGGAGGATAGCAGTACTGGCTCGATACATCGGTGCGCCACTGCGAGTCATTGTAAAGTTCAGATATGCATTCAAACACCTCCAAACGATGCTGCACAGCGCATCCCTCAAGGATCGATCAACGCTGAGAGCTTTATCCTTTTTTATCAATATCGGTGGTGCATAATTTATCTTCCAGTAATCCCAAGCAACCTACGATTGTTCGAATAATATTAAACATCTGGCTAGTCCTCTTTTTACGAATGGAAAAGTGCTAAAATTTTGAAATGGTAGGTGTGCTCACTAGTGATCGCTTTAGAGGTGGTCCTGAGTGGGTACGCTGTCGACATTCTTCACATTCTCGTGGTTTGTTCATTTCCATTTTCAATTGCATTAATTCACGTTCTAATTGAAAACACTAAAGCATTCTTACATAAGAGTTTGTCCATGGTTCTTTAGCTAATTCATTTCCTTGTTGTTGAATGTTTAGAATTCAAACTTTTCTGAGAAGACCCGTCTTCTCATCACGAAGTCCATCAATGGTTCGGTTCATCGTATCCGTCTGTTTTTGACAACCTGCCAGCTGTGCTCGTAAAGCATTTTCACCCTTTTCTGATGCGCTGAGACGTGAACGAAGGTGTTCCAGTTCTTCTTTCCATGCTCTCTCTTTTTCTTGATAAACCTGAAATCATTAGTATATTTTTTTGAACGCTACACCCGTTAATGATAGAGAAATGCGAACGGGAACCAGTAAACTTTATTCGTCTGCACCAATATCAAAAGAAATCCATTCAGGCTTTGCTAACTGGTTGGGATACCAAGAGTACTATACTTTCTAAGTGATGCTGCTGCATCAGTGCTTTGTAGGGAGGATAGAACTACAAAACTTGCCGGGTTCTCCAGAATCAAAGGCTTATTGCTAGCTAGATGCCCTGACGGAAATTTCCAATGGACTTCTTTACACCTGTTATAATCCTTCTAGTTGTGAGACAACAGAAATATGTCCCGTTACAGTTTTGGCCCCTGCATCACCTTCTGGCCTTGATGAGGCAGCAAACCATTGAGGAGTGCGCGATTGTAATAAATCAAATTCGAATTTCCTCTATGAACTACGCACTTTTACTATGATCTCTTCATTTTGTTCCATTGTATTTCTGACCACTCGAAGTTCATTTTCCTTGTCTCGAATGAGAGTCTGAAAAAGTTGCGTCTGTGCCGTTTTTCTTTGTACTTTCAAAAAAAAAACAGTGAGAACAATCAATCAAATTCACCTCATAGTCAACAATACCAGAGTCACTAGGAGAAGGAGTAACATGCAGTGCTGATACTCGGCCAGAAGGAGGATAAGCTTTCTAAATATGCAAGTAAAACTGGAAACGTGAAATAATAAACGATTTTTCGCACAATTGCTCGATATCTCGGATAAATGAGGACGATAAATTGTTCTTTTAGCTACAGTATTCACCCTCACTGAGACGAAATTCTAGCGATCGATTTTTGGGAATAAATCATTGCTAAATTACACTTTTTTAATCAACAGAAACTCTGAATCCTTGTTCTGTTCACAACGAACTTTTGCGGTGCTGGGGGGGCTTGGCAATTGACTTCCAGAACTATGAGTGCCACTTGAAAGAGTTGACGACGGAGCCTTGGATTGTTGGCGAACATTGTGGTAAGAGCCGTAGTCGGAAATTGAAGAACCAACTGAAATCAGAATTTTTAATCTGCTAAAAAAATTTTTAAAAGTATACAAAATAGTGATGTAGAAGTATTTATTCCTATTTCGTTTTTAATGTAATCAGCAAGGTTTTACTTAATAAAAATACTTGGATGACAGCCAGTGTCCATATTTTGTAACTCTTTGTTTCTAATGTGAGACACACACTCTTTTTACATTATTACTTTTTTATAACTGTATTTTTATGGGAAAGAGAACTCACAGAAACTCCCAAACATTGGCAGGCGCTTTTATCAGACTGCTGCAAGACTTTAGGAGCATCAGCGAATGTTTTGAGTGATAACAGAATTTTTACGACATTGTAAGTGGTAATATAACTTTATTAATGATTTCAGAAAGAGTCAAGTCCTACAAAACTGTTTTAGGATTATTATATTGTAATACAAAAAACTGAAAAAATTGTTTTTTTTAGATTTTATAACTACAAAGTAGAAGAGTGGGAGAAGACACTCACAATCGCTGAGCTTTTCCTTCTCGTTATAGTCAGGAACCGTATCGTATTCGTTCTCTTGTGGCTTTTGTGAAGTAAAGCTGTGATATATACTTATATGAATCGTAATATACACAAGGCATTCGTAATAAAGATAGTTATATACCTGTCTGGCTATTACGAATTTGTGTCACATATCTAGTAATTAGGGCGCGTGTGGCGCAGTGGTTGGAGGCGCCACTGCGGCGCGCACGTGAAATGCGCCCATGTCCCACCAAGCCCTCCATCCGTCCGGGGTCGGCAAATTGGTACCAGACGCCTGGGAGGATAGCAGCACTGGCTCGATACATCGGCTGGCCACCGTGAGTCATTGTAAAGGCCAGATATGCATTCAATCACCTCCAACCATGCTTAATAAAGTCGAATGCATGGCGCATCCCTCAGGGATTGATCAACGCCGAGAGCTTTATCCTTTTATCTAGTAATTCGAAGCAAACATCTACTTAGGACACAGTGACCTTTCTATGGGCTTAATGACCCGTTTTTAGATCCCTTAATTTCTTCGTTAACAATCAAGACTTATGTTTCAACGATAGTGAACAACGGGCTATGCGGGCAGAATTTAACAAATATAGCCATCAAAACTAAGTTAATGTGCTCATTCTATTAAGCTAGTCTTGTCTGCTCTCAGTATAAGAGAGAAGCCTCCAAACGGAATCCATGTTCCCACAGTGATTTAGCGCTTCATCGATGCTGGATGGATGATTCTGGATTTCGAGCTGCGATTTACAACAGAAGTTCATTTTGCCTACAGGATCGTCTAAGCTCAGAATGAGTTCGACATATTCATTCAAAGACAAGTTAACAATAAACGGGATCACTATCATCTTAGTAACAACATAGTCACTAGCTAATAAGTGAAGGCGAATGAATTGGGCAGTACTTTTAACACTCCAAGAGATGGTAATCTTCCCCAGCTAAAAAACTTACCAATGAAATGGAAATTACGATGAAAATGGCAAAGTTTTTCGTGATCACTGGCGCCAGGCTATTTAACCATTTGTGAACTTTTCTATTTAAAACGAAAGCCAACACATGAGTCCTTTTTTACTGATAACTACCAAATAGATCGTCACCTTGTGCTTGGCTGAAACACTGTTTTACTCCGTGGCACGTGACCATTTATGATCTGATTCATACTAGCTGAGGATTTCGTCGAATCGCTATAAATAACAAATAATGCTTGTAATACTTATATTATAGTGTATAGTAATACGTGAATAGGAAATGAATGGAAAGGCTGGATGTGAAATATAACACTAATAGCTAAGATTAAATGGTTTCTGCCTGCTCATAGAAGCTTATCAATCCAACATGTCTCTTATTCCCAGTGGCGTTCAGAAATTCATTAATACACATTTCAACGTACGAACCAAACCCTAAACCATTTATAGAGAGAAAGAGAAAGAGAGGAGAGAGAGGAAGAGAAATAAAGAGAGAAATATAGCAGTGGCGAGGTAAAGGGATAAACAGGGAGGCAAGGAGATACAGCGGCAAACAGACAGAGAAATAGAGTTTAATAGTGAGAGAGCAAGAGGAAAAAGACAGATAAAACGAGAAACTCCCATGACTATTTATGACCTAAAAAAGAAAAGCAAACAAAATTACGAAAATGATGCATACCCTCGAATAACTAGACGTTCTACACGATTATTTGCCGTGAAGTGAACCGACGATGGATCTTCGTTTTGGCTGGTTATTGGACGAAACGCCACTGGTTTAATGATTCCGTCGTTCTAAAACGCTAAACCTGGTGACGATTATAGTTTGAAAGGTTTTAGACCAGAAAAGTCTCCACCATTGCAATAAGTACTCCAGTCAAATAATTCGCGATTACAACTCGTTATCTTTTCCTTTCGAATAAAGTATTCGTTTCCTCATTGAGTTAAGCGTTTGCATTCTAGTGATGGTTGATTCTAATTGGTCACGGCACTCAACGGAACATTGCCGTTCTTACTACAATATTTCGGTGAGTGTCCTATAGAATTCTAGGAGTACATCATTCTACTCATCAACATACCCTTTCTAGCAATTTCATTTCATGTGTGCTTTCAAAACAGATTTCAAAAGCTGCTAACGTTGCGCCCGTGGTTGCCTGACACGACATAATCTCTACGGGGCATTATGACTGTAGAAAACATTTTTACTATGGCAGATACGTGTGTGTAAAATAGTCTTAAGAATGAAAAAGTTTTCTGGTTATTCAGTAGAGTAAGTTAGATTTCAGTGTCGATGTTTTTTATAGTTTCGAACTTTTAGATCTAGCAACAAGATAGATCGTTATCGTGAAGAGATCGATATTCACACGGTTCTCACGAATAATACTGAACATTTTCTGTCAACGATATCTAAAGAGTGTTCTTCTAAATTTACTAATACTGACGAGGCCGAGAAAACGGGCGATTAGGAAAAGCTATTTTTAAAGCACATCAGTGTGGAAGAAGATTAACGGAAGGTGGAAAAATTTTCTGAAAGATAAAAGATAGTTGGTCCAATAATGTTCAGTGAAGCGTTAGAGTATGGATGGCGTTTTTAGAAAAAAAAGTTAGAAATTACCCAAAAGAAGAAAGTTTCAGAAATACTAGAATGATTTGCTCAAAGTTGTAAGATTAATAACAAAGGAACAATTTAAGATGAAAGGTCATTTAGTTTCTAACGAGTAAAAGACGGATGAAATTTCTACGCTCGCAAGTAAAAGATAGGTGGATTCACTGAAATTCAAAGATAAATGAAGACGGAAGCGAAATGGAGAAGATAATGCCCACAATTCAGATCTTCCTTGACGATTTCACTTACTACGTATTTTCGCTGTATGAATGGCATAATTTTACACAGACGATGAACTCCATGAGGAGGGTTGAGTAACGGTTGAACTCTATCGGTATGAGTGTGTGTAGAGGGGTCTCGCTTGCGTACCGACTAACCAGCGTCCAACAAAAGAAAGACACGTTAATTTGCGCGGCTGAATTGCGGCACTAACTAAATTCAGGGTCAACAGTGTGGTGGGCCCTCTGATCATGCTGCCGAGCGCAAACGTTCGAATGTATTAAGCCTAAACAATCTTAACATAAGACGGATGAACCTATCTGAACACTTAATCGTGGTTATATGAAGCAAGGCGAGCTTTAACTGAATGATTTGAATAAACTCAAAACGTAGATTTCGTTAGGCGAAATCCAGGCGGACTATTTTTGTTCAAAGTTAACCTAGGAGTTTGGTTAGAATTGTGTTAGGCCTTGAAACGTATATCTCTACATGATTTTTGGCCAAAGATGATAATTAACGGGCTCTGCCCTGAGATGCTACATCGGACGTACTTTCCTAAACTAACTGTTCCAGTTACATTAACAGACTTTCATTACGGCTGATGCATTTAATTTGAATGCTATTAATGTTTATTTGCCGTAGTTGAGCATATCGGACATGAAATCGTTCACTCACTGATGGCTTCATATCCGAAAATGGCATAATTCGTGGAGGTGGATTGTCCTCGAAGTTTTTTGTATAACCTAAAAACCATAGACGAAAAAAATGACGAGGACCAGCAAATTAAACTTATTTTGAAGCAAATTTTCACAAAAAAAAAACAATGTTAGATGAAGGTGGCCGAGTAGGATTCATAGCTACAAAAAACTGTAAAACAAGCTTTAATAAAAAATCGAGACTGATCTAATTTACACCAAACGTTCGTCATCAAAACTGAGTGGTGCGTCATGTTCCTTCTTTCATCGGTAAGCCAGCACTAGATTGCTCCCTTTATTCGGCAGACATTTTTTAAATGATGTTTTATTTCGAAAATTCGGATTTTCCTATTCGGATGAAAGGCTGAATAACCAGAAATTGAAGAGTGAAGAGCAATACTCTATGAACCTCTGTACATATATCATCATCATTAATAAAGTCACCTCTTAAATGGTTTCTTTTTCAACCTTTTTGCTACGAAAACTAAAATATGACAAAATCAATTGTACTAACCGTCCAGTGTATTCATGATATTCTGTAGGCTGTTCATATGTTGATAGTGAAATGAGAGATCCTTTCGGCAAACGTTGTTTTCTCGTGTCTTCAAAGTTCGATGATCCATCTCTCCTTTTCTATAAAAGTAGTAATAAACTCTTTATTGACAGTACTTGATCAACCCAAAGATCTCCCTATTTTCTTCTTCAAAGAAGTTTTCAAATAACAATCTATATCGAGAGAGAAGGCAGAACATCGTGGTTTCAAAACACAAAAGCACATCGAAGTATGGTAATTGTCTAGTTTCGGAGATTTTTATTCCGACTGCTTTAATTTTTCATTAGTTTTTCTGGGTTTCACTGGAATAATTTCTTTAATGCTGTTAGACTCTTCATACAAGCTCTTAGTGTAAAGCTTTCAAACGCTATAAGTGCCAAGTTGGGAGCGATAACGAATATATGATATACAGGAAGATAAGAGGTCGAAGGTCACAAGCACTGCTGCAAATCGTCAGAGAATGGTTGAGAGGGTCTGTCAATTGTAGGGGTAATCGCCAAGGTCGAACGAGACGAATGGAGACACGAACCAATATTTCTGGCACGGAAAATTCTTCCGTATGATGCAATTATCACAAATATCTAACAGATCTTACTATTTCGTAATGATAAATGATATTAAAACCTAATGGACGATTTGAATTGATTTCATTGCAAACGTGTGTAAACTAATCAGCCTGTTTGTTAAGGAACTACCGGCAACTGTCAAAAAACACTATCATCCATTAGCCGTCTAATAACTGGATGTGACTTGTTGATATTGTCGAAATTCTTCTGCACTGCACAGCGATTCCTTACTAGTTGAATATGCCAGAGTGAAGAACAATAATTGAAACAGGCAGAAGATTTTTCTGAACCTCGAAAGAAGAATTCGAACGGGAAATAAAAAGAAAACCATGCGCACTTCGGGGATTTGAATAGTCTTCATAAACATCAACCAGACCCTTAAAAATCTTAAGAGTTCGACTTTTAATAAGTGTCAGTGCATTGTGATGATGAAAAATCAGAAATGTAATGAAAAAATCATCGCGTAATAAAATAGTAACATGCAGAAATAAAACAAAATAAGAAAATCTTTCGTGATTCTGGATAGGTTTAGAGGGAGCCGCAAAAATATCGCGTGACAAGCCTCTGACACCATCCAGGCCCTCAATGATTGACGTCTGTTCGACTAATAAGTAATATGACTCGTCAGCCACTTGGCACATTGAGCGAGACCGGACCATCACGACTTGACCGTTTGAAAGTGGTGCATTTGTTCGTAGAACACATATGACGATAGTCGACTAGTATAAACGAGAAATTATTCAGTATTCACTCAGTAATTAGGGAGGCGCCATGCATTCGTCTCCATTCACAAGGGTGACTGAATGCATTCATTGAACGACCTATGCGACGAATGGCGCAAAGCCACCATTGTCGCCGTTAAGTGTTTTGTTTATAATTCCAGACAAGTCCGAAACCAAGCTCAGAGTGATGAAAGTTTCTTGGTAAGCCCACAATGAGCAGAGTCGAACCAACGACCATCTGTTGCATTGCTGAGCACTTCTAACCAATGAACTACGTGAATCTTGATTGAGTGTTAATAAAAAGAACGTGTCATAATTCTAAAGGCTTTTATGTGATTATAGAAATTGCTCCCTGATTTTTGTGAATAATCTGTAAAGCGCAGTTTTCGTTAGTAAATACAAAAATCCGTTTTCTTGCTCACACGAACTCCTTTATACATAAAATTTCTCAATGGAAAGGTAGAAGTAAATAAAGAAAATACATATAAAAAAGAATAGTAAGTGAAAAAAGAACGAAGCATATCAAATATGAACCGATGGTAATGAGAAGCACGAGAAGCAAACTGGTTTTGCATAACCAACGAAGCATGTGCTTTCCAAGGTTATCGTACGAATATCGTCGATCAACGACAACCATACGAAACATTATCTGCTTTCAAATGTGCTATTGGCCTCATTCTAGCGATTTACAATGAGAGTACGAACACGTAGCTGATTGATTCATTCAGATTTAAACAAGCTACAATGGTTTTCCGAAATCTGTCCGATGTTATCTATGCCAAAGGCCAATAGTTGTTTTTAAGTTACACAGCATTGGCTAACACATGATCTCAAAAGATACCCTTCTTGTCCCACAAATGGTGACAATTTCACGATCACTAGTAAACTTGAAGAGTTGCTGACATTATAGATTTGGGCAAGAGTTTTATTTCTCTTCTTATAAATTTTATCACATACTTCATCGGCTTAAATCTGTTCAAAATCAAACTTTTCAAAAGGTTGGCAATGAAATTTGGTCTTTTAATGTTCCTAACGGAGGACTTACAGCTGCAGACAAAAACTGTACTGTGGCTAACATCATCTTTCACATTGGACGATATCTCTTTTTTTGACTTGCTTTCGTCGTCGAAATGTGAGATTTGAAGCCATAAAATAAAAGAAATATATATATCATATGCTCTAGAAGATCTGAATTACATCTTGGTATGATAAGGCAATTTGTACTTCGTAGAAAAAGATCTGGAGATTCTGAAGGATTCTGTTCCAACTGAGAAAAATTTAATGCGAGCCGAGATATGTCGGTTTAAGGAATTGAAAGTATCTGCTAGTCTCGCCTAATGCATTGTGTGCAATGCCTATCAGGATTGTCAAACGAGTTGCCTAGGTGGTCAATTATACTTCATTTGTTTATTTCTTAGTTTTTTTTTTCAATGATGCCCTAATTATGGGAATACCATGAAGAACTGTTCAGTAAACAATCACAAAATATTCCGAGGCTTTATTTTTGTTAAGTCCTATAAGCTGAGAGAAGGGTAAAGCAAGGGCCAAAGTGGCAGTGTGTAACACGTAAGATTACAGAAGGGTTAATCGCGGTTCGATCCGGCCTGAGGCCCACTCTTTGCAAATATCTCGGTATCGTTATTGTTGCATCTCAAATAACACCCGGCCGTGAAGAACTGTGGCGGGCAACACGTAAAAGGGTAGCACTGTAAGTCCCACAAATGTTTTTAGAATTGTACTTATTAAAGCCTTACTTAATAAATGAAGGAGTCACTATGATCGTCCATAGGGAACTTTAGATCGAAATCAAAAGCGCAGTCTAAGCATTGCCTAACAGCAACCTCTATAATCCTTTTTTAAAATTTTCTTGCTAAATTATAAGTCCAGAAGTAGAACAATATCAGGACTAGAAATAGAATAGTACCTGAAGCTTAGACACTTTTTATAGTGCAGTTTTCTAATAAAAGCCAAATACTTCAGTGATATAAAAGTGGTAATATAAAAGTAGATAAAGTGAAAGAATGTCATTCAGAGTTCGAAATCATCAGACAGATAAATCGAATAGCATATGCGATTTGTGATGATAACGATTGCAATGAAGGACTAAGTGGTAATGGAAAGAAAGCGTAGGACCATCGTCGAGGATTATGGTGGCACCATCTGCCCCACTGATCCCGACACTTGTCATATGTGTAGGCTGGGATAGACACACAGTGAGTGTCACCCAACGACTATTGTAAGACAAGTAAACAAGAGGCTGATTAATAAGAATGACAATGCGAACTCAAGTCGAGCATTTGTCTGAACAGTTAATTCACTTAGTTCCTTTAATTTTCTAAACAACAGAAATTCAATCTGTCGTCCTACAGTGCTCTCCCGTTTGAAATAAAACACATCTGCCAATGCCCATTACAATTGCGACGACGAAAAACGACATTAGAAAGAACTGGAAATGTTAGCGAACCAAAAAACTCGATAAATCTAATACTTTACATTTAAAATAGCCGAGAAAAAAGAAACCTCTAGAGCAAAAGTAAACCCAAGACCATACTCACTGCACTTGCTTTTTCCATTCGTTTAATATACATGTTTAATTTAAGGGAAAGAATGAAACGTCACTTGTTTTCTTGTATTTGATGTCATTTCATAAATAATCGATAGGAAAACCTTAAAGTTAAGGAAAAAAGCCTGTGTTTCATATTGCTTACTCTTGGTTAATTAATGTAAGAACAGTGTTACGGCTTTCGTTAAGTCAACTATTAAGGTTCTTATTTTGTCAGTTGACCGAAATAAAGTGCTTCAACTTCTCAGTGTAAGCATTAATAAATAAGCCATTATACGCATATTGGCACGTCAAAAATATTGTGATGGATTCTAGATAATACACGTCGATCGAGGATCCCTCATGTCAGGCGTCACCTCCTATATCAAAGAAAAATCTTTGGGTAATTTTTGAAGGCCTACCTAGTCCATTGATCAACATCAACGAAAATGACAAATAAACTCTCGAGTTTGAAGTGAAGCTAATTTCTTGAAGCGTTCCGCATATCTGCGTAATGCACCACTAGCATTATCAAATTAGTCGAGGATCTTATTAGTTACCCAAGATAGGAACCATTAAAACACGTCAGCGACGATATCTTCACTGCGTGATCGTAGTTGGTTCCAATACTATCGTGTGCAGAACATTTTATGACCAGTGTAGTTCCCAAAAACCCTCATTAACTTGCTACCAACTGCCGGCTGCCTCATGGAATTGAGTTTGGAATGTTTCCGAGCTATGATAGGCAGCAAACGGCGTCTTCGTGAGGCAAATTTTTTTACATTTTAAATGGCGACCCAGCTAAGAGCTGCCCAATGCCAAAAATCGCTACGGGCTGATTAGAAACCTAGGACCGAGAATGCAGACTTCCTCTAGATCAACAATTGCCGGTAACTGGTCCTGTGAAGACGATATAAGCACCGACTCATAAAGTCTAAGCTAGGCACGTACCAGCTCTGTACACAGTGCACTAGATTGCACGCTATTTTTCATGAAGCGTTTTGTGTCACCTTCTTCAAGTCAGTTGTCACCTCAAGATGAATGCACGCTGTAAGGATAAAAAAATGTGAAAGCGATTGCATGAAAGTGGCTTAAAAGAGAACAGGAAAGAAAGAAAAAGAGGAAAAGAAAGGAAGAGCTTCTATGCAACAAATCCCATCATTTTTTCAGAAAGCTCATAGTGATCCAGATATTTTCGTAAATTTCTGGACAGTGGTAAGAAAACCTCTTCTGATGTCAACATATCTACTATTAGTTTTAAATTAGTTGGTACAAAAGTTCCGATTTTCTTTCCTTTTCACTCAGAATGTTCTCATCCTTTGTATTGTTTTTATTTACTATGACATAAAACATATCTGATCTTCAAATACACAAAGAATTTTGAGATCTAACAGGCTGCTATGATTTGTACTTCGCCGGATTACTATCACGGTTTCTGGGAGAAATATGCTAAATTCTAATGGATGCCCTTATTTATGAAAAGCTGAAAATGACTATTGGCATGATAGATAGAAACTCATAAGAAATATGATAATAAACGAAGAAAAATATTAGGGTTAGAGTGACATTGCCAGAGATACTGTATAGCCAATCTGATATAGCCCATCTCACCGCAGTTTGTGAGAGTCAACGAAAGAGATGGACGAGATATGTGTAGTTTACAGTCGTGGACGGTCGTGATATATATTCATGGCGACTGATATAAACATTACGGCATGCAATGTCGTCTTAATAAGAGGAAGTTATGTCCATCATGCACAACATTTCTCATTTCATCCTTGACAGTAGCAATATGTACTAGTAAAGAATTTGCAGCGTTTTGAAAACAAAAATCGTGGTGAAAAAGAAATGGCTCCTATGAAAGAAAGAAAGAAAAAACGATTCTCACAGATAACCGTGTTCACTTAAAATGAACACGAGCTAGATGGCTGGTCATACTTGTGCGTCTGATTTGTCTAGAGAGGAACATATGGCATGGTTTTAGATCTTTTCTTAGGATCTGTTCTCGATCCAATAAAATAAGACGATAACTGTATCCAATAGCCATCTGGTGCGAACATCATCGTTCTCCTCTATCCCTCCTCTTCCCACAACAATTCAATGATGATAATTGACATGTCTCGATAAATAGGACGAGGATGATTCGAGGAGAGAATTTCTTGAGAACGTACCAAAACGACAAAAAGAAGAGCGGATTGGGAGATGCAATTTTCTGAGACACTAGTTAGATTCTCAATTAAGGCATTCTTTCTCACTGCGTGCTTGACAAAATCAATAGGTTTCTACGGCGCACGAACTGGGGAAGCAGGGGAAAAGGAAAAATGCCTTCGTGAGGAATTAGAGCACTCGAAAAAAAAAAGAAACTGAGGTTTGTTTTTCAGCTTTCTATGTCATTTCTTAGTGTCGTCTTCATATGAAAGCCGTTTTTTGCACAGAAAGGACATCTATAGCGTTTGGTTTTCTACATCAGTGAGGACTATGGTGTGACACCACAAATTATTGAAATAAAGTAAAAAGATAGTTCTCGATATTCTTGGCGTGCAAGCACGAAAAGTTACGTTATTCTTTAATCCGTTAAAGCTGTCGTATCGGCAGCATTGCGTTCTTCAGAGCTTGGAACGGTATAGTGATAGGCAATTTGCTAAGGAAAACGCTCCGATAACACATAAATAAAGATAAAATTCTAAATCGCAATCACAGGATCAACAGCTTTTCGAAAAACCCACCGTTTATTACGTGCCTTCCATTGAAGGAGAACAGCTTATCAGAGCTGCATATGGTCGTTAAACGCACCACCCCACATCAGAAGTCGATGGGAAGGTACGGGGCCAGATCACGTGTGATCTCCAGGTATTCCTTCCTGCTGTTCATTCTAGGGCTCCTGTTATTTATCCCAAAAGTCTCTAGAAGTTTACGTGTTGGTGCTTTAGCATCCTGTATAGGGATATTGGCTTTAATATCAAAATCGTCTCCGCTTTGCTTTTGTATCCTATGCGTCCCTAGTGGCGTGCTTTGTTTTACTTTTCGTTTGCCATCTAGGTGTTCTTTTATAGGGATACACAGACGTCTGCCCATTTCGCCAATGTATCCACCTCCACAAATACTAGAAATCAGGTATATCATGCCTGAACTCATGCAGTCACCGTCCTGCCTTAAGGACAAATTACGCAACTTTGTGTTTCGCATAGACAGTCATATAGTCGGTTACGAACTAATTGACGACAAAGTGAATCGGGTGGTATTCAACGATCGCTGCCGATTCCTCTAAAGCTGCGTTTCTTAAGCATCGTTTTATGCGAAAAAAATATGATTGCCACTAGTTAACGGCTTCCGCCCCATAGGATTTTGCTTTCCTCTGAGCTTAGGACGACTTCATGCCAGGGTACAGTGTTTTTGGCCGAATTACTCCACAATTTGAGAAGGAAACTCAAGACCTGAATATGATTACGCGGTAAGCAACTAGGAGAGACTTAACTTTTTTTCGCCGCTCATAAGTAGGAAACGATAATAGTTGCAAATTTTTCATGTAGAACACATGGACTCTTCGTAAAATGTGAACAGCAATAAACATTTATGGTCTGCTTATTTATGATCATCTTAGAAGAAGTGTTCAAGTTATTCAATATTTAGATGGTCGGAGAAAAATTACGCCGACAGCAAAGCCTGACAATAAGAGAATGAAGTGCAGCATGTCTAGCTATCTGGTTAAACTCCAAAAAAGAACCAGCTGTACGCGGTAGAGATCGAACATGCTATTACCTTTTCCGGTTGGGAATACGTTCACCACCACACCATGCGAGGATCTTTCACTTCGCCTTTCTCTCAGCAGGTTTTCTATCTACCAGTGCCATCAGCTACCCAGTTAAGCCGAGGCTGTAATCGAAACCATAATGTTAACTTTTTATTCTTTGCCTTTAACATTTTTTCACGGCATGCGAAATACAACCACAATAATTCGGAACGCGTTAGCCCCTGAAGGCGTAAGAGCGTTTTAGATCCTAACCGCGGACACTTGCGTTTCGGAATTTTGCAAATATCTTAGCATCATTGCAGTTGTATTTAACATAATACCTTGCTGTAAAAATTTGTAGCAGGCAGCAAATAAAATTTCGACATGAACGATTTTGTTCAGACCTGATCCACTTAAAAAAGATACCAAACTTTTTTTTATCATAGCACTAAAGTTCACTCCTGTGCAACAAAAGAAAAACGATCAATCCTCCTGATGGGTCATTGCTGATGGCACGACAGAACTAGCTGGGAAACAAGCGACACGAATGGCCCGCATGGCGTAGTGGTGAAGGCGTTGGCCCACGGAAAGGGTAATAGCGCATTTGTTCCCCACCGCAGACACTTGAGCTCCAGAGTCTTGCAAATATCTCAGGTTCATTGAAGTCATGTTTCAGCATCATTAAAAGAGAAATTATTTCATCTCTAAAAGCCTAAGTAATCCTTTCCAGGAGCTGCTGAATTACAAAGTGTTGTTGCTCTCACCCACTGCCTCTCTTCTCATCTTTCATATGTAAAGAAAGGGCACGTGATAAGCATATTTCGAGCAGGTGTTTATTCTATAAAAAAGATGAATAGATGGAGGAAGGCCTTAGTTCTACGGCACATATGGTTAAATTCTAATAGGCACGAATCAATGCACACTCTGGCTAAGTTCAAGGAGAAGAGATCCCTCAAAAATACTTTTCAACGTCTGGTGGGATTCCACTTAATTTACCATTGATTTCCAACAAAGCGGTGGTTGAGGTTGAACAAATGTTGAACATTTTACTATGCCAATTGGTTCATACTGGCCTCTACGGCTCTATTGCATGCAGAGCAACTTTGAATGATTTTCACTAACTGGTTAAGAAAAAGAGTGCATGTTTTCTTGTACACTGAATCAAATTTTAGTGAGGTGTTTGATACTAAACATTTTCCCAAAGTGGGCGGAACACTTATATTGGTCTAGAAAAGGGAATCTAACTGAGAGCATAAATTTTAATAAAATGCTGTAGTAAGCATACAACATATAGAATAGAGCTTCCGCTGTTGATCAATCCATCAGGTATAGTGGTATGCATGCCAGTGCACTCGTAGAACGGGCTGGATGCGTATCTGACCTATACAGTGACTTTTTGGGCCTTACCAATACAGCGTGTCAGTATTTTACCCTCCCATGTATGTTCTCTACCATCTTGCTAGTCTAGGAGAAGTGGCGGATTCGGTTATGCCGAGCAGGGTGTCGAAACCACTGTGTTGCACACACTGCACATGAACACAGAACTTAAAGACAGAACCGTAGCAATTATGGGGTTAGTAGTTATGACTCTAATGCAATAATCACAGTATATTGACTCATAAAACTTTTAAAATAACCAAGCTCAACTTTAAAGAACGAAAATTCCACCACATTGGCGAAAGTTTCGCAAATTACATGTGACCTTGTGCGATATCTCAGACTAACTTTTTGACCTGAGAAGGTCGCATCCCTCCTCGTACTGTCATCACATCACGGCCCTATGCATGTTGCACCACTTGTCAAGAAGGGGACCAGAAAAACAATGGACAGCTACAGGGTTGAAACCAAGATGATGGTGAGATATTTGCAAAACTCCGGACAGCAGGTGTTTGCATTGGGGAGCGGACGCGTTATTACCCATTCCGGTGGAGGGTAACACGTTCACCGCCACTCCATGCATGTCCTTCATTCCGCGTGTCTCAGTTAGTTTTAAGATTGTGAGATATTACAAGGTTGTTTGACATCCATTTAAACCTGGGTTTCCAGCTTCTCAGTTGACCTTATCAGAATATTTTTCCCATTAGATTCACCACTTGACCTAAAATTCAGCCATTTCACGCCAAGAAGAAAAAGTCCGGCGAGACATTTGAATCATTAAATGTGAGATAAAAAAAATATTAGTGGACTCGTGTCAGCTCATCAACCAGATGGTAAGAATATCACGGTGCATCTGCTCTGTTTTCCGTGTTTTTTTTTGATTTTTCAAATTTAGTCGACATATTTAAAACACATTACGAAATGACTTTTAAGCTTTTCTCTATGGGGGTGTTTGGCCAGAGGGGTTGCTGTCGACTTGACCTCTCCAAGCTCTGAGGAAGGCGAAATCCACCGAAACATCAGCTTATTAGTGAATAAAGAATTAAAAAAAATAACACCTCGCGTGTGCTCAATAAGAATGCGAAGAATTGCTTGATAAACGCTGAGGTTAATAGAAAGTCGGTCACGGGATTTTTTAAGCTACAGTTGGATTTCTAGAAGTGCTCTAATGAACCACTGACAATAAAATTTTCCAGATTTCTCTGGTGGTATTACAAAAAACCCTTAAGTTGTTATACCGGTATTGGGTGGAGAAAGAAATATTCACTGCTTACTACCAAGGCCATTAAAATGTAGCTTAATCAATTCTATGGAGTAAAACAAGAAACTGGAGTGCTGAGTCGTATCTGTTCCATATGACGGCCACGGAAAGAATGAGAAATATTTCACAAATAAAAAAATATTTTTTTGAAAAACATAATAACTTGAAATACTTATAATTAATATGAAAACTACATTCCTTTAACTTCCTGTAGGGTAAAAAAGTTGGGAAATTATAAAAGAAAGTTCTGTATGATGTTTTCAAGTGTCCGAAAGCCAATAAATTATTAGGAATGTGTCATAATCCCATAATAGCGTTTAGAGGAATAAGAAGCAAGTAAAACCTTTCGCACTTTAAGAGTTTTATGGGCATAGCTTCCGTAACATGTATTGCGTTTGACGCTGAACGTGACGAATGAAGCGGACGAGGATGTCTAGCACTCCAGCTGCACAATTTATTGCATTCATCAGCCATTGATGGCCTTAAAACTGACACTTAAGGGTATAGAAAAACCAATTAAACATGAAATTAAAAACTTCATAAAGATTAAGAGACTCCAAGGATCGAAGAGGTCGAAGCAACATGTTAAAAGCCCGATATCATAGTATACTAGCAGGGAAAGAGATGAAATAAACCAGCTCGTAATTAATTTTGAAGTGGGAAAAAGAAAGTCGAAAAATATCTCTGCCAATCATTTTAGGTTTTGCAGTTGGTCTTTTTAAGGTTTGCACGTTCTAGATAACACAGAGCAAATATATTGACACAGATCGGTTGACTCAAAAAAAAAACGATAACTTGTGCTTATTTTACAAAATTTAAGAAAAAATGCTTAGAAGATTTTGTTAGTATATTCGCAAATGTGTACTACCTGAAAGCAAACCTTTGTGACGGAGGTGGTTCACTTTGGTCCTTCTGCCTTTTACCATGCCCTCCATTTTGTAATTTGGTCTTCCAACGCTGTAGTCGATCACTTGATCCTTGTGTAAGATCATGAAACCCTAAAATCCTTGCACAGAATATTGCATATAAAAGACAAAGAGTTTGGAGTAGATAAATCTTTTAGGAATTCGTCGGGCATTCAAGCCCATACGTAAAAGTGACCGAATGCAAAGTTTACCAACAGGACGAAATGAAAAGGCTTAGTCCGATACAACTTTCGGGCTACACAGGGGTGAAGGGCATGGTTTACACGATTTTCACGATTGAACCAAAGAAGATGTGTACGTTACAGCACATCTCTAACCACAGCATTACACTCACTCTACAGTATTACACATGTATATCCAAAATACACGTGTACTAGCACGTCTATACTGTCTTCGACAATTCAATAACCGTGTTCGCAGAGGTGTATCGTTAGATTCCGAATTTGTTTATTATGTCCCATACAAACTATTCGAAGTTGAACTTCATTCTTCACAAATGTTGAAAAGGTTGCTATACAAGATAACAACTGAAAGCCAATGATGCTCTATTCTCTTTAGTCTGCTGTTGTATCCCGAGTTCATGGTGAAAAAATAACAGCGATTACATTAAATAGTTGCTTACGAACTGAATTTCAAATGGTGAAACTGATAAGCCATTGAGTACGGTGGGAAGACTTGAAAAATGTCGCTCTTAGGCAGCGTACACGGTTTTTTTTTTCGCAGACATTTTTACTGGTATTGGTTTATTTAATGTGGCGAATGGTTTTTTTAGAGGATGCATGCAGCACAATGGTTAGAAGTGCTATGAAATCGGTTCGATCCCGCGCCCCATTCTCTCTAAGCCTTCCTTCCCTTCGATTTCGGAAAACTGGTAAAAGAATTGTCTACAGGACTGAATCTGTCATCGGTAGGTCACCATGATACTCCAGAAATGAATTCAATCACTCTAACGGTGCGTGATGAAGTCCACTGCATGGCCTATACCTCGGGGACTAATTAATGCTCACAGCTTTATCCTTTTTTCCTCTAAAGAGTTTTGAAAAATAAGTTTCCACAAATTCCTACAATGTTCTATTCATTGCTGAAAGACAGAAATCAGTAACGTAACTTATTCTGGGTTGGTCAAATCCACTTTTCACTAGAGCTCAATTTACCTGAATCATTTAATTCACTAGTTAATTTGAAGAAAATTCAATATCAATCAAGTAAACGAAATTTTCCTGAATTTTTTGGCAAAATAATTTGTTAAAAATGGCAAAATCGAGGAATTTTGCCAACTGCGTAGAAGAACGGCTAACGCCGTCGAAATGACGTAGGAAAGTACGGTGAAATATTAAATACACTCTATGTCAGTCACCCAGCAAGGATTGGAACACTTTTTTCTTCCACAAAAATGAAAAGCCTCATACCATTACATCATACTAATGCCTTCTGGTGACTTTTCTAGTCCTCACATACCTGTTTTTACAAATTTAACACTTTTTTTACTTCTAGTAGTACTTATCAACATAGTGAAAAACCATGTGGAAACTTAAAGAATTGATAATAACCTTTGCCTAGCCGTCCGGTTAGACTTTCGCGACCTCTTCCAGAACCTGCTGGTGGTTCTTGTGACATTCGTGTAGCTTCGTGAAATATGCGTTGGGTAGCCTCAGCTATTGCTTGCAAATTCGAGAGACGTTGTGAGTCCGAAAAACTAGTACTTTCAGCCTCAGAACTCGGCAACTGAGGTGACCTTGTCGACATATGTGATGGACTGGGCTTCGTGTTTAGCGGCGAGACTTCAATTTGTAGCGATTGCTCAGGCAATCGAAATCCTCTCAAATCGGTCATCGCAGTGGGTGTGTTTCCAATATTCGATGTTGCCTAAAACACAACACCACGTAAGTAGGCACATTTTGGTTACCTGTTTCTTCAAATTGTGTTTAAATTATTCACATTCTCAAATGGTCGTCTTCAAAAAAATCGATATTTCGGCTTTAAAGCAAACTGTGATCCTTTTTAGAAACATTGAGCTGTTCTTGTTGCCAAATATATTCATCGGGCTACGGGAAAACTATCGGGGATTTTAACTGGCTAAAAAATGATCAATACTTCTCAATGATAAAAAGGAGTACCTCACGACTTTGCGCTATTCACCAAGAAAAGAAAAGCCTTGAGATAAACGCATTCCATTTAACGATGAAAGTATGGTGATCTTGTTTTTGGGATTTTAGCAAAACTCGGATTACCATAAAATGGATCACTCACTACACATTTATTTTAGCAGAAAGAAAAAGATTGAACAAGGTTCATCGCTGTGCAGCGTCGAACATCGAAGTGCTAACTGGTAAAACATGGATGGTTCCAAATTTGATAAGGTGAAACTATAGCTCCTACTTTGGACAATTAAGAGAAAATAGTAAAATAGTAGAAACAACAAGAGCAAAAAGTGCTATTCCGTTACAATCTCAATATTCACTAAAACATGTTCTTAATGACGTTGACAGTATTGATCAAATAGTTTGTACTGTCCATGGCTTGAACGATCAACAAGATTATGCCTTTAGAGTTTGAGTCGTTGGACAACTCATTTTAACTACTGATACCGAAAAAGACAGGTTCTTTCCTTCGTCTGATTATTTTAAATGTGAACGAAAAAGTGAAATGCTGATTGAAGTAGTTATATGAACTAGGAAGGAAAGGAGTGTGCAGCTTCACAGAGGACTCTAGAAAATGAAACAAGAATTGGGAATGTCGGATTGGACGAAGGAAACAGCCGATCTTTATATATAACGGCCACATTTTTTTTTGTAAGAATGGATATTCATGATGTTATGTAGTCAGCGGCCTAAGATTGACTACACCCTTGTTTGATGGAAAATGAGAAAAAGCATGAGAATTGTTAATTTAATTTCTAGTGAGGGATCAACTGGACAGTGTTTCACGTTTTTAGTTGATGCTTGTTTATGTCTGACTGAGAATGTTGGTTTGGGGAGAAAACAAATCATAGAACCATTACAAAAAAAGGGATCCAATTATAGTTCTAAAGCAGTGAACAGAAAAAGTTGGCTAACTTTAAGAATTATAAGCTTAGGCAAAAAGGGCACCGGCTCAACAAGTTCGTGTCGAGGATGCCGAAACAGAAAATGACCGCGAATAAAAAAATAAAAGCTAAAAAAAAACGTCTTCTATGACAGTGTTGAAGGCACGGATATCAAAAACTCTCTTTTAAAACTTGTCAGGAGTTCATATTTAGTATTACTCTTTGTTTGCTACAAAACAGTACTTCCACAAAAAATTACATTCCATCCCTGGGTCTAATGACGAATAAGCAAAGGTATAAATAATGGTACATTTGTTCTTTCAGTAAAACGTTTTACAAAAGGAACAAATTTCAGCGAACTATCTTGCCGACCATTCTTGCAGCAATGAACCTTAGATGATGTGAAAAAGGGTTAGACAACAGAATACACGAAAACACGTCGATGTCTGAGACGATATCAAGTTCTCTCAAGTTCTGGAGAAGAATCGGTACCATGAAATTATCAGGAATATAGAAAGAAATCAAGCTCGAGTGCCATAAAACGTAGATCATTGAATGGCTTGTGGTCATTCAGCAAAGAGACTTGATGAAAAATAGAAAATAAAACGCCATAGAAGTAAAGGTTCACTTTGCTGTACATGGTTGATACATGCTTAAGACAGCCCGGATACACTACAAAAAGCCAAGGAGCTCATAAAACTTCCTCGTGACTCTTCGCATTATGGCTTGGCAGAGATAGAAATAGGTGTCAACCGATGAGGGAATGATTATTAACTCTAGGAAATCCGTGTAATGACCAGAAGAGAATGACATAAAGAGTGACAACATGGATGGTGATGAATTCGGAGAAGTGAGAATTCTTAAGTGAGAACCCGCCGAAATGTAGGCTGTGGAGCTCAAGTAAGAATGGAGTTTGGAAATAACCTGGCCAGCAATAAATCTTTTTGATAAAAAATAAAATTTGAAGGTTCTGAGAGCGTACCAAATCATAAAACTTTTCTTGTTCAAAGTTTTTCACCAATCATTTAAACTAGTGGATAGCGCGGTTTACGTTTCAGAGCAAACGAAAGGTAGCATACCATAGTGAAACCGAATTATCAACTTACTTTTTTGTCCGTATTGTCTGCGTTTTTGAGCGCCACAGCTTCCAATTTTTGTGCTTCTTGAGAAATTTCTTGAAGCTTCTGTTCGACCTCAAAAAAGAAAGTTCTTTCTTTTGAGTAGCCACTTTAAAGATTTTTCTGCAACCTTCAAAGTATGCAAAAGGTGAAACTAAGAAAAAACTGAAAATCGTTGTAACTCACAAGCTGAGAGCAAGTGGTTGAGGAGTTTAGCGTGGACACGTCAGACTCATCGGAGGGGGTTAGATTTCCTTTCTGAAATAGCCGAAAATTTTAAGCTTTGATCGTTTTCACTTTTTTACAACAACTCTATACTGCTACTGTCATTGATGGGCATATAATCATAGACTCAAGAAATGGGAATACGAAGCTCCTTGACGCTTTTTTACTGGAAAGGTGGATTTTTTCAAGCAGAAGAAAAATGATTGCAGTAAATCATAACAAAAGCTAGGATTTATTACTTATAAAAAAATCGAACGAAAGGAGTATTCATATAGTTCGAAGAAGTCGGGAAAGGAGTACTGGAAGAAGTGTGCCGGCGGTAGGCACTTCGTTTATTGTTGACAATGATCGGCGTGACGGAAACGTCTCCGCTATGGATCTCCCCGAGGAGGCATTCATACTGGTTCGTGCCGTCAAAACCGAAGCATTTGTTGCCACATGGGTGAACTTTGATTTCGTACACCAGGGAAAGTTAAGGGTTAGTAAAAAAGACATTTATGACCACATATCACAACCCGATTTGACTATTATCCGTTTATTTATTTAATCTAAGGCTTCTTGTTGTTGAACGCTCCACGGAAATTCCAGTTTCCTTTCTTCGTATCGAATGACTACATTCATACCGATTTATAGCATATGCGTTGGAAAATTCTTCAATCACTTCAGAATTTGTCGATTTGAGGATCCTGTATTATAAAAACTACTAATGAGTACTTGAAATAAGCAAAGTAAATGGACTATTGATAGATGATGAGATTTGATGTGAATGGATTCAAGATTGAAATATATAGCCGGCGAAAGTGATGAAAAACAAACTCCACGACTGACAGATGATGTATGCGCATTTTTGTTTTTGAGAAATAAAGTTTAAATCCATGAGATCACTGGATCAAATAACCGACTTAGCAATCACTGTGTTTGTAAAATGGGATTGTATAGCTCAGCGACGTTACGTATGCATAAACTGACTAGTTTAGGAACAAATGATTATTTTTAAGCTTCTGAGTCATTTTGTGTTATGTAAACGTATTAAATATCAAGTAATGTGACCTCAATTATCTGTAATCTCGTTAGTAATTGTGTAGCCTGCGACCGAAACTGGTGAAGTTCCCATCCATTCCTTAATTTCAGAGCTTGCTAGAGGAACACGAAAAACAACACCCTTTTCAAGCAAGGCCTGCTTCTCTCTCACTTTCCACGGCAAAAGACGATCTATGAGTAGCGTTCTGACTTTGGGTAGCTGGAATGTGCCTTTCTGGCTACCGTGCACCTGAGAATAGCAGCCTGTGCACTATGCGTGGATGTGACTACGTGTAATAAAAATAGTTCAACCTCTTGAACTCAGTGCCACTCACGACAATCGCATGGTCGTCTCCCGTCCGCATCCTCTTCAAGCCTCTATCCACCACCTGGGTAAAATCTATGACGAAAAGGTTATTCATCGTATATTATTAAAATCTAGAAGCATTGCCTATGACAGCCACCGTTATTACTCAATAGTTTCATCTATTTTGAAAAGTGCAGAAGTAGTTTTTCAAAAAAAGTTTCAAATGAAACCAATTCGAAACAATGTATTACAACAGAATAGAGGGTATTATATAATAAAAAGATCAGCAATACTTTTTTAGATTTGTTTCTAAAAACTTTCTAAAAATTTTCTATTTATGGAGTATTTTGGTAGTTGACAGAAATTTCTTTCTTTGCTGTCTCAAGAATACAACCTCATTGCATTTCTAGTTTGTCACCATAGTCACCTTTGCACTATTGCAGAAAGGAGGAAGGTTTGCCACCTTATGACTAGACCTCTTTGATGACATTGGTGATTTCCGGTGGTGGTCTACTCTTAATTCAGTTTTTGGATGAAAATGTCGAGCTCTTTCCCAGCTTGGATTGCATGGCTAGGAAGGTAAACACCCTGGCAATCGTGGTAATTCGAATTTGGAAAAAAAAATTTTGTAGACTCGTGAGAAGCGAGATAATAGCAAAACCTGAAATTGCGTTAGGCAATGAGCAATTTTGTCAATTACTGCTTGTCCTTGTGATAAAGCATCACAATATATGTTAATTCATGGCATGGTTTTGTACAAACGGTTCAATAAATACGAAAACTATTCAATTCAAGAAAACAAGCCTCATTGCTTCCTGGAGCTTGAAGCGACAACGAAACTTTCTCCACAACTATTCGTGGTGGGATACTGCCGAGATGGAACGTTTTCTGGGCAGCCTCTGTCGAACTGAAACATGGAAATGTGATAGATTGTTCGTATAACGGTTACTATAACATTGCTGAAAGCTTATTTATTTCTCATTCAAGTCGTCTTAATCATGATGAGATATTTGCCAACTTACAAAGTTTCAAGGAATAATTTGATAGAAAACAATTCAGGGCATGCCCTGCAGTCAACTATAATAAGTACTATAAGAAAAAAGTTAGAAGAGCGATTTTTAATTCCTGAGATCTTCTACATTCTGAGGGAGTAGTCCAAGTAGACTGCACTTCGCAGGTCTCAACTCTATGTATCATCACAGTAATGTTTCATTTTTAACACCTATTAATTTGCAGAATGAAATACGTTCAGAGCTAAAGAATTTATCAGACGAAGAAAACACAGCAGGAAAATATGTAATAATTTACTAATGTCAGACGTTGCTATGAAATGGATACGGTGCAGATGTAGCGAGTAGCGCTGTCTTTTCCCTGCCAGCTGCCGGTTTTGAACTGGTTTCCAGATACGTACAAGCAACAATGATTGAATGGCAGAACCATAAAAAATCCGTTTATTGCGGCCATATAGCAACTACGCCCAGCAAAAGATCTTCAAAACATAGTCACTCCCTTTGCTCTCTTTCGCCTTCTCATCTTGCAGAGGAGAAATGGAGTACAGTGGTTAAACGTGCCTTGTAAAAACAAGGCTCCTGGTTCGATCCCACACCCAGGACTAAAAAAGCTAGCCGTATCTCCAGTATTAACAAATTGGTGCCATATTTGCTCAGGACGATAAAAAGACTGACTTAATCTTACTAGGCTTTACAAGACGAATATGTCAAATACGCACTTAAACATCTTCATGAATTGGAGTCAAATGCATGCCAAATCTCTTAGGGAATGAGAGACGCCGAACACTCCATCCTTCACCCATTTATCCTTGTTGTTCTACCACACTGCACGAATTCATTAAATTTCTATAGACATGTTTTTAACTCAAAGGACCGACTTTCTATAAACCTCGGCATATATAGTTAATATTTTATTTATGATCTTATAAACTGATCTTCTTTAGCTGGTGCGAGGTATATGCCTTCGTTGTCGTTGTTGTTGTTGTTGTTGTTGGTCGATGGCTGACGTTTTGGGACAGTCCCACTCGTGACACCACGGCTCTGAGGAAGGCGAAATCGCCGAAACGTCAGCTATCGACCAACAGCAACAACAACAACGACAACGAAGAGATATACCAACCTCGCACTAGCTAAAGAGGATCAATTTATAAGATCATAAATAAATATACTGACCTGCTTTTATATCTTTTTTCTCCATGTAGACGCTATTTAATAAAGGCTAAATTTTCGTTTCTTGTTAATATGTTTGAGAAATCAAAACCTGAATGCTGAATGGTGAAACCGTATTCTAAAGATGTGGATAATGAACGTGAACAAGTACCGATTTCCTGAAGAAAACACAAAAGAGAAAGCAACATTGCAGTATTGGCTTGCGCCTTGGCTTATTAGAGAATAATTCACTCCATTCATTACACGTCGACTTAATCATCTAAACGCTGCGACTACTTTCTATTGAAGTCGTAGCGGACTCAATAAATCAGATTACATGGAGCCTTGTCAACCGTCGAGTAACTCGAGAGGGCTCCATTGAAAATGTCATTTGTCTTTATTGCGAATCTGGGCAGCTAGTTGGACTTCGCTTATTCGGAGTGGACAGACTTTTGATAGGACACCACTTCTTACCGTTTTTTGAGACAAGATATTTGGGTTCATTGTAATTTTAGCTATAAGAGACCATGAATGAAATTTTGATAGCTTAAATGAAAACGAAGTCACTTGATAGCCATATTAGGTATTTGTGCAAATCTTCCGTTCAAACTTAGTGATTAACAACAGTTGTATAGTAAAAATGAGTGGAGCGGCTGCAGCGACTCGATTTTCGAATACAACGAAAGATAGTCGGTCAGTGCCAAATTCAACAAATTTTCGCATTTAATCGACACATAACAATCGCTTACTTCAACTACGCTAATGCTTAGAAGACTTCAACTTACTAAACGCAAGGTGGGAAGGTTGTTTGATCAAGAGGAGAAGACGGATGTCGGCCGCCTATCTGGCAATTGCAGCAAACTGAGCCGGGCACCCCACCCTTTCCTCACCGCTTTTTCCCATTGTCCCGTAATAAGCTAACAACGGTAGAGCCAACCAGTAATTAAATGCTCGCTAAATCTTTCATATAGATAGTATATAGATAGTAAATTCATTGCAGAATTCGTCGCCGACTCCAATTCATAACAGAATTTTGGTTACATAAAAAAGGAAATGGAGCCAGAGGCCAAGACGAGAAAAAGAGAGCAACCATATCCTTCAATTTTAAGGGACGAGAAGCTCTCTCATCAAGCCTATATTTCTTTCAAAAAAAAATTCCAAATATAAGACTTGTCAGAACTTTACAAAAATTTATGCGCAACTTCTCAGTGAGTGCTATTTTTGTTTTATTCTGTTTTCATGTGATTTTTAATAAAAAAAATAAGTAAAGTGATGATCAAATATTCGCTTATTCGTGGCGAAAATCGTATTTAACAGGCATCAAACTGCTTTTGCAAGGCAATAGATATTTGGGTTGAGAAATCATTAACGTGACTTTTTTAGGCTTAGAATGCTAACCTCTTTTCTCCGGCTGTCGTTTCTCGTAATATTTTATTGACGTTGGTGCTTTTCCGAGTTCAAAATGCAGTCATCATAGCCTTATCAGTAATACAACATGTCTACAACCTTATTGAGAATTATCGTGCACGGTTGTACACCACTGCTAACTCTTTGAGATGAACAGTGTGGTAGGTAATGAAGTCCTTTTTAAGAGGAAGCCGATAAACAGAGAAATGCCCTCAAGGAAAGAGATCACAAAATCCCATCAGGGCCCATTAAAAAACACGAATACGGAGCACGGTTATAGGATAAGTGTTACAAATACTGATTAAAAACGAAAAGTGGAACGATAAAATCTGTTGGATTCTTATATGTAAAGACGCAGTCAGAAAGCAACTGATGGCGGCCATCTGTCCAAACAAAAAATGAAAAAAAGAAAGTGTACGTTTTTACACAAAAATTAACGAACAGCAGCCATTTAAACTACTATGCATCAACCGCTACGTTTCCGCTGTCACTAATGTCCCGAGATACAAATGAATTAATTTGCAATAAATCGATCTCGTTTATTGGAATGGTGAGGGTTTCGATTTTCGTATACTGGGATCAGAAGCCTATCTGTGCCAGACATTCTACCAATTATCGAGCAACTCGTGCGCAAACCAGTAAACTCCATTCATCCCGTGTCACGTAGCAAAGCCGCATTGAGCTTCACACTTTTACGCGCCGGCATCTACACTTTCGGCATGTGCGTAGTTTTCACTGCTTTTAATCTGCAAGTAGTCACTAGTCTCAGCTCAGTGAGCTATGTCAAGGCCAAGCCTACTTTGAGATGAAAGTTCGCATAGGATGGCGAGCTTCTTCTTAATTTGAACACCTTGACGAAATCGTGAGCTCCATAAACTTTACATCGAATCTCGAAGCTCTACAACACCCCGCAATCACAAAAGGTGTGGCAAACCGTTGAACAAATCTCATAGATGTCATAGAATGACTACTTGGCAACATACCGACACATAATTAGTCAGTACTGACCACTATGACTCCTTACGATACTATTATTTTCTGGAAACGAAATGAAGAGATAAGATGAATGCTTTTACAACAACAATATTCCTGAATATTAGATTTTCACTACATTTTGTAGGGCGTATTAAAATGATAAAATTGCTTTGTTTGAATGATTAAATTCACATGAAAACTGATTAAGGAAATCGAAGGGGAATGAGTGAATATAGATTTCTCGACCCCAAAATTATTTGAAACGTAGGCTTAACGTGATCTTTTTCCATTTTTTAAGAAAACTTTTCAAATTTTGACATTTTCTAAGTTAAGATGCATACCTTGGTCGATCAATTCGAGAAAATACAGTGATGTTCCACATTGGGGACGTATCGTTGTCTAACGAAAAGAAAAACGAATAAAATTTGTGTGCAACAGCAAAGGAGCTCTATTAAAGCTCCAAGTGCTATTCAGAAACTTTCGGACGAACGAAAGGCATTGTTGAATTGAGGACGAGTGAGGATAACTGTGTGCAAGAGGTGGGTCGTGCTATCGCGAGTCAGCACTGATAAATGAGGAGCTCTAGTCACTTGACGGCTTCACTTTTTGTCTTTTCTCTGCATTGCAATGATTTTTTAAACTTGCAGATTTCAGCTGAACTATCGTCTTTCACAGGTAAGGTTTAAAAACTAGTAGATCAGGTTAGAAAAATTGGTATGCTCGGAATATTTATTCCAAAGAACATCAATGAACGCTCACACTTTTGAAATTCCTGACTACAAGCTTCTTCATTTCTAATATTGCAAACTTTTACTATGCTCGCTTTCATATCAGAAAGCACAAGCTAATGAAATGAGTGCTGTCGCATCTTTTTCTGAGTTCTGATAGAATAATTTCCACGACCGAGTTTCTGTTAACCTCGGCATTAGTCAAATAACTCCCTATATTCTTCTTGAGCAAAAACGAAGTGTTATTTTATTATTTACTCAAGAACAAGCTGACGGATTTCTCCTTCTTCAGAGCCTGGGAAGGTCAAGCTGACAGCGATCTACCCAGCTAAACACTTCTTTAACTAAACAGAGATATTATGCTCTCTATGAAATATTATGTTCTCTATGAGATATTATGTTCTCTGTTTAGTTAAAGAAGTGTTTGGCTGGGTAGATTGTTGTCAGCTTGACCTTTCCAGGCTCTGAAGAAAGAGACATCCGTCGAAACGTTAGCTTGTTCTTGAATAAAGAATAAAATAACACCTCTCTTTTGCTCAAGAAGAATATAGAGAATTATCTGATAGAATCATTGAAATATTTCAAAACTTCCAGCAAATGTGGTATTTCATTCATCATAGATTAACCAGTAAAAATAATATGTCACCTAAATACTGACAGTGCTATATGACAAAGAATAAATAAATAAATGTATATAGGGGCGCGTGTGGCGCAGTGGTTGGAGCGCCACTGCTACACGCACGTGGAATCGATGCCTACGTCCATGACCCACCAAGCCTTCCATCCCTCCGGGGTGGGTAAATTGGTACCAGACTTGTCTGGGAGGATAGCAGCACTGGCTCGATACATCGGCAGGCCACCGCGGGCCATTGTAAAGGCCAGATATGCATTCAATCACCTCCAACGATGCTCAATGAAGTCGAATGCATGGCGCATCCCTCAGGGGTTGATCAACGCTGAGAGCTTTATTCTTCATCCTTTACACATACATATATATATATATATACTACATTAATACATATGCATAGACATACATGTTGGATTTGCATGGTGTCTGGTACCCACCTAGAGGCATCATTTGATTACAAGATGAGTTCTTACGGTATAAACTTGTTAAAATCGGCGTTTTAGAGTTCTTGGGTTTCAAAAATTCAAATATTCGGAATGAATTGCGGAACTAAAGGCGGCGAGGAAGTGAAAAGTCATAAATCTTTGAGGATACATGACCTTGAAGCGTTCGTAAGGATCCGACCAACACACTCAGACATAATGGTCTCCCACGTGCTGGCATTCAATATTTTTATGGAAAACTCACTCGTTTCGTCTAAATTGAGGAGAGTGATGGTAAATTAAAGCGAATAAAGGATCAAAAATTACGAAAACCATGTTGAGAAAAGGTTGCAATTACTCAAAAAAGCGGGCGGAGACCAACTAAAGTGTTCTAAAGAATAAGCCAGAATACCCATTGTATTGTCATGCAACTTCTAGACGTGAAAAACTTTCGTGTTTCCTTATTTTTTTCTTGAATAGCCTGTACAGAGTCTTGCTTAAGGGGGACCTAAAGGGTATAGTTGGGTATTAAAGCAGCTCGAACGCGAACTAAGCTCAGGAACTACCGAGGATTCACTCTAGCCCGGAACTTTTTGAGGGTCTACGGTTTTCTTTCTGTTGCCCATCACTTCCATTCTCACTAACCGTCGAGTGATTTGACCCCCAGAGTATATCATTAAAATCTATGATGGGTACACTAGCACAATAAAGGTTCTTAGTGAGCTTGATCAACTTGTTGAACAAAACTAAGCACACTGTTCCTGTATAAGTGTATTTTATTTTGGCTAGAAAGTCGCCATCGAAATCTGCTATTGTAGTGATTCACTTTAGGTGGGCTCTCAAATAGAAATATCGGTCTTCAGTCTTCTTGCTAGTTGGAGTGGTCCTTGTGGTGAGATGACCATCTGTTGTGCATCGTACTTCGACATTACCAAGCACCTCCTCTTTGGGAGTAAATTGTTTAATGTAGAATGTCAGTTACTTGCTATGCAACCATTTCCTCATATTTCGGTTCTGACAGCATCTGTTCCTTTAATATTAATATTAATATTATTACCTAGTCTTCAAAGCTTTGCATAAGTCGGATTCCATCTAAAACACAAGTGTTAGATTCGTCATCACTAAGACAGCGAATATTATGCACCGTAGAGTAATTGTTTAGATGAAGAAAAGTCTTGGAATAATTTCAGAGACTTTAGTCGTCCTTTTGATAATTTATGGATAGCTTTGCAACACATTCATCAAACCAAACCCATGTTGAGTAGGCCTTGCTTCTAATGCAAGTCTGGACTCGATGGTAAATTCTTCAAGCGCCATAAGGTTCTTAATAGTAGCCAACTGTTATCAGACAGTGTAGGAATACAGTGAAATTTATATCAAACGTCGTTTATCTCCTGTAAACCTCACTTCTACGTGAAACATTTGTTTTCAAGAGAAAACTTCTCATTAAATGACATTGTTGTGGGGGTCTAGACTTGGTAGAATGATCCGAAGTTTATAACATACTAATTTCAGCGTTAAAAATTAGGCAAGGGGGATCTCGACTGGGACCAAGTTATACAGCATATTTCCTGCATCCTTTCGTTCGCAGAGCAGTGCTTAGAGAGGAAGTGAAGAAAACACTGTCGTTGCTTCAATTCTGCGTGCCGGGTAACCAAGTCCATCACTATTACAAAGTTCGCAGATTGATATGAGGCTTTTCTGGACCTCAATAAATCACTTCGCTGCGAAAAGTCCTAGGACAGGTCAAATTTATATTTAGTCACCTTTACAATGGCACAAATGCAGTCGAGAATACGGGAGTGGATTAGTTAAAATAGAATTCTTACGTTTCTTATCGCCTGTATCATTCAGTGAAATTAAGAATTTGAGCAGATAGTACAGTCCATTAAGAGCCATTCTATCAAGCACATTGTCAGGTTAAGTGTTCGCCTACTTTATAAATACCACATTGAACTGCTTGACGGCACCTCAGCTCTTCGACCACCGGTAAAGCGTAGTCCTTTGAATTGCATCGTTCACTTGTCGTCAACCAGTATAGTCTACATTCCTTTCTCTTAATAATATCGCATTTATAAAAAATGGTCCACACATGCATGCACACATACGTACAAGAGCATACCCACATG
>MQTX01000176.1:435192-467667 GCA_009735665.1 Angiostrongylus cantonensis | reverse complement strand
ACACACACACACACACACACACACACACACACACACACACACACACACACACACACACACACACACACACACACACACACACACACACACACACACACACACACACACACACACACACACACACACACACACACACACACACACACACACACACACACACACACACACACACACACACACACACACACACACACACACACACACACACACACACACACACACACACACACGAAGACTCACACGCGCACACACACGCGTGCCACACGCATGCTCAGCGTGTAAACTAAGCATGTGTTCCATTCGTCTTCTGTTTCAAAAATCTAAGCTACTGGAGTTGGCAACTGTCAACATCCAATTTCATTTCTTTTCATTCTGGTTTTATAGGACGTAGTTGAAACGATCTTCTTGTAAAATAAGGAATCATAGGTCTAGATATTTCTGATAGCAGACACTAATGCGCAAGTTTTTAAAAGAAACATCTCTCATTAACAAATGACTCTTTAAGAAAGGACAGAAAAACTAAGCTAGGCCTTAATTAACAATTATGATCCCTAATCAGCGTATGAAATAAAACTGAAGCATTTTACTGTTTACAACTTCCTTGCTAAAATGCACACCTTATTCCTTAAATTCTTCCTCATACAACTTTGCTGAAACGACATATTTTTACGGATTTTTGTAAAATAAGGAAAGAAGAAGATGAAATAAATATACTGCATGGATATTTGGGTATGAAAACAGCTGTGCAAACCTTATTCTTAAATGAGAATCAATACTTCTATTCACAGCACCTGAAGGCAGATAAAGAAAGTTGGAGAGATTTCTTGGAACCACAGTTTGACACCTTTAACTCAAATTTTTGTGCCCAGAACTAAAAGCCTCTACAAGAAACCTTTGTTTTGCTCCACACTGATTACAGTAGGAAAAAAGGTGATGGTGAATGAAAAAAGAAAAAATAGAAAAGCGATAGAGGCCAACATCACAATTCGATTGACACTCGTTTCGGCAAAGCATTCGTTGAGTGGTTTCTTGTTCTTTTCGAGCATTTTTCGCACCGGCAATTCAGACGATCTCGAAGATTTTCTGGAAATTTTTAGGTTATCTATAGAAAAGTCTTTTTCAACGGTGTCAGCTTATTCTTGTTGCAGTTATCTCCCATGGAAGTGGAAGTATCGAGGAGCGTTTTCAACTGTGATAAGGTGTTTGAATTTACTACGAAAAAGTTCTTGATATCGTTAACAAAGTTCTTAGATGAATCTAATCCCTAGTGAAATGATCATCCTTAGGATCACTTTCTTTCTACACGATGGAATTCATTTAGGTCCTATACAATTGATTCATATTTAGGCTTTCAATGAAAAATTGGAATAGGGTTATTGTACAAAGTGTCTAGGCCAACGATCCGACTGTAATGAAGCTAACTGCAGAAAACGGAAAAAAAAGGAAGGACGTCCTTTTCTTTGCATCAAAAAGGTGGTCGACGAAAAAAGTAGAACATGGGAGAAATCTGTGTTGTACGTTTAACGGCAAAATTAACCCCACGGCTTTACTATATGAAGTAATTCGACGTTTGATATAGGAAGAAAGTAGTCCAGTGCTGTGTGCGAATTGATTTATAACAAGGTGCATATGCGGAGCTGAGATGTGTAAAAGAAACAGCTGATAAAAATAAAGCTGAAGACGAAGTGAAGGATGGATACGTTTTCTCTGTAAATTCACTCATATGATGAAAATCAATAAAAAACGGAGTGATGATCGCGAGCAGGGAAATGTTTTTAACTAAGCATCTACGTTGTCACGTGTTATAAACTCAGAGTTCAAGTGATCGGAAATAAAAAGTGCAAAGCACACAACCACTTTCATATTTTCTATGCATCATATGTGTTGTAGGAAAAAAATATCCGAATCGATGTTGTGTCGTTAGATGAAAATCGAGCTCATTTTTGTGCAAAATGATTTAAGCTTCCAAGAATATACAGATTCTCGCGTAATCGACCGATATCCATCACCACGCATTTTTGCGTTTCTTTTTTTCGTTCATTATGATATTATTGATTGATTGATAGCAGTTGGTAAGGCCGATTTCACACTGATCAGCATATGTGCTGTAAAATATCTCGAGGTTATATCTTTTTAAATAAAACTATAGGTGAGCCTTTGTTTTTTTTCGAAGATTAGGAAACGATCTTAATTCCAGAACAAGTAGACGTAAAAGTAGACGTCAAGGATAAATTGATGTCCGTTTCGATGTATTAGAGCGGCAACGAATTTTGCTCACTGGGAAAACAAATGGAATACTGAATAAATAGGAATAAAACCAAAGGAATGCGCTGAAAAACCAAAGAGTTTCCCGGAATCTCGAGACAATCACCTTGCTTTGAATATTCCAAGCTCAATCCATTTCCGTTCCGAGGGCTGCATCCTGAACGAAGATTGAATACATTTGATGGTGGCCACTTGTGCTAAATAACAAACGTATTCTTTTCGATTATGTTTCTTGAAGTGAAAAAACGAAATAAAAACGATCGAACGTTTAGCGATCTCATAAGTAGACAATCAATCAGTCAATCAAAATGATCCTTTATGAGCTGAGAGAAGACAAATAAACGATTAATAAATCAGGAAGCGTTTTGAAGTAGAACGAAAGTAATAGGACGTCAATCACCGAGCGGTTGTGCTGCGGATGAAGTTGATCGAACTGAGATAAAAGCGAAATATTAAATTAAAACAACCACAGATAGCAGTGTATTATCAGCTGGTCCTAGTAGGATAGAAATTTACAAAATTGAAGCTCAACACAATTTTTAGAAAGAATGCGAATGAATGTGCGAATACCAGCACGTGGATGAATAATGTAGAAATCATTTTGCTTTCCAAAATTGTTAACGCAGTTGTTCAAGGGTAGTGTATGAACTGGTATAATGGTGCACACACTAGACGAGACTACTATCAAATGCTTGGACGCGACTGAGCCCGCCTGGATGCGGTGGATATCGGACTTAACGGTGTTTTGTTCCCAAATTTATTCCTGTTAGTAAAACATAAATGCAGAAAACTAGAAGACAACATTAGCATGTATTTGTAATAAAGTCATCCCAATAGGAATGGGGTCTTCCAAAACTTTGCCATAGTTCTAAACGTTTATCCTTACTCTCTGTTTGTTTTCCTTCCCGAAGGAAAAAAAGCATAAAAATACTATTGCAATATTATCATTTGGTTTTATGTTTTTAATGTATATTCAACTTAGAAGAATCCAAAAGAAGTACGTTAATGATATGATTCGTTTGTGAGGATCAAAGAGATATTTCTGTGCTTGACTAAATATAACGTGAATTCTTGTTTATTCAACTTTTCCCAACAGAGCAACTAAAAAGAAATGCAATTTTATGGATGACAGTGCGATTTGATGAGAGAAGGATATCAGCTGAATCCGATTCCAGTTGATAGGCTTTGCCAATGTGAAATCGAATTTATCCTGTTGAAGGCTTGATGGCGAACCGGAACACTCCACGATGCGAATGTACAATAGGAACAATACAATCTTTATTCGAAATCTATTAAAAGGTGCATGAAGATATGCATGTACGAACGAACGAGTGAGCGAACAACGAACGATAGCATCGACGAGGTGGTCCGCTCAATGAGATCGACTCACTTGCACATGCTTCAACTCGGAATCTCTTCCATCTTTTTCCGTCCACGCATTACGTAACTATTATAGTAGAAGTTGTTTTCTAAAAGAATAAAAGGAGAAAGTTCCTGGGGTTCATTGGTCCATTAGAGATACACGACGAATTGAAGAAGTGATTAGACATATATTGGGTAAATACAATGACTTATGAGAGCAAGCAATCTATCATATCACAGTTTTTATTCTCCTGGGAAAATTAGCATTACTTTGCAGAAGCGAGAGAAGTGGAACTTCGATGAAGTAGAGCCATCATACTGAACCAAAATGATCTGCATCTTAGGGCGCTTCTAACCATTGCGTTGCATAGAATAAAGTCTGGTTAATACTGACACGTCACTGTTAGCAAACCGTCGACAAATTCGAGTAAAACATCGTTCCGTAGACGAATATGTTAAGAACTTCGAAGAAATTACTTACTTCATACTTGAATAGCCCGTCATCACTAGTTGTGCGGGCCCCGGCATAATCACCATTTTTCGGAGATTTGCTGGTTAAGGCATTGTGGTTCCCTGCAATCGCGAGGACAGATTGGCCAAAATCTGTTCCAGGTCGTCACCACGACAGCAAGTCGCAGCCGTTGTGCATTAGAAGGAAACTTGCCACCATGTGACTCCGGTACCAGGACGGTGGTGGATCCTTGTATTTATCGACGAGATTAGCTCTAAATTTAGGCAAAAAATACGATCTGTTTTTTTTTACAATCAACGCAGTAGGAAAAGAACAAGACAGATGTGCTCCTGTTTTTAACATGGGTTTCCATAATGATTTTGAGCAGTTATTTTTTCCTGCTTCGAAAATTCGCCACTGAAAGATAGAGTGCAGAACTTCGTGACAACGGATATCATAAGAGAACTCTTTAAAACTGAAAATGCTGGTTTCTTTTAAACGACTAAGGGTCCTGTGTTTCTCGGGATTCTCCCGACGAAACACTTAACAATGTTTTGAATGTTGTTTGAACAGCTAAAATCTATACAAATAATCTCCTCACGCAAATGTTCAAAGTGGGCTTTATTCTACATCGACGAGTTACACGGATGCACAAAATATGTGTGAAATGTGTTGCCGGCTTTGTTGTGATGGACACTTGCGACGATGAACATTTGTGACATTCCAAGCGTGAAAAGATCACCGACTAGCACCCTTTTTAGAACGAAATACATTTTTCCTCGTCTGACAACAATTCGACATATATCTTTTAAGAAATCTTATCAGTTACGCCAATTTAGACTAAACACGTGTACGTGTAGTACAGTGAAAGCAGCTAGTTGTGCCATGCAATGTGAATGGTCTTTTGTACGGGCCCCTTCGCCTGCTCTCACCAAGCAGATTATCATCAGAAAATCACTGAGGAGTTAGAAACAATACTCTGACACAAAATCCAAGCCAAGCTGCAAATCCGAATCTGTGATACTTGATACTTGATAGTTGAACGGCCCGTCCTCACTGGTTGTGCGGGCTCTAGCATAATCACATTTTTTCGGTGATTTACTGGTTAAGCCATTGTTGTTCCCTGGAATCCCGAGGTCAGCCTAGCCAAAGTCTGCCCCAGGTCTTCACCACCACAGGCAATCGAAGCCCTTGTGGATCAGAGGAGATTTGCCACCATGCGAGTTTGATACCAGGACGGTGGTGGATTCTGGTATTGGCTTACTCTTAGCTAGGCTACCTGATGGAAACGCTAGGCTCCTTCCTAACTTGGAAGACACTGCCGGGAGGACGAAACCCTCTGCTGCACATAGCAGTCCGATATCCTGAAACACTACCCAGCCACGATGATGACGTAAACCGTTAGGAGCTAATTCGTAATAATCAATCGAGATTTCCTGCTTAGTTAACCATAGAAGGAACTTCTGTGGTGATGAAGGCAATTACTAATCCCTGCTTACTTCTTTTAATATATTTTCAGTTACCTAACAGTTATCTCAACCTTTTTTCCTGAACAAAAAAATTTAGATGGGCCTAAAAATCTTTGTTAAACCAAAAAAAGCTCCCATAACATATTATTTCAACTACTTGAGCTTTCAACGCTTAAAGAAATACGCGAATATTGCTATCAAGTAAACCCATGAAGGTGAGGAAATGTGACTGGGTCCTCCGCAATAAGAAAAACCCCTCAAATAAATTCACTTAATCCACATCCACTGTGGACTTTTCCACGTAGAGTTTAATGGACAACTTAGGTTTTTTAAGAACTACACACCTGGAAGTTCTATTAGTGATTCATTTTACGCAGCAACCACTTCTTCCTTCTTTGACTGCTACCTCCAGTGGGCAGAACGTGACGCGCGGCGAGTGTGCCAACTACGAAAAATCTTTAATGTGAAGAAAACAGCAGCCGCGACTACAACTGGCTTTTTATTCAACGACCACACCGACTCATTTTTTCTTTTCTTTGGTGGGTTCTCGAATTCGTTCGCGTTTGCTAACGCCATTAAATCAGAGTCATTCTAGTGTATTTATCGTTACCCTGTTTCATACTACCTTATGTTGTGTTGTCCATGAAAGTTTTAATTAATAGTTACAGTCCTCTTGTAACAATCGCTGAAGCGCTGTGTTGGAAATCTGCCTGTTAGTGGGGTTAGTGATGTTTATGATGCCGACTTATTGCCAAAGATTTTCTTCACTTGTCATCCACACCACAAAATGAAACGAATAATGGAGCAGAAGAAATACTTGCATCAAATGATGATGCATGCACTTTTTTAAGAAATGAAGGAAAAAAACGCATCAGGGTATTTTATGTCCTAGGTTTTTTTCCTTAAAGCTTTATCATACTGGCTAGGAGCGAAGGATGAAATATCCAAGACCAGCGAACCCATCTCGTACTCGCCCTTTATTTACACCACTGAAAAACTTGTAAAAACTGCCTTTTCCATCTAAACTATATTTAATCATTTTTCTAGGAATTTGTGCCCTAATATTGAAGGATAAGGGATAAAGCACACGGAGCTGGTCAATTTTGAGAGATGTGCAGTGCATTCAACTAAATCAAACATGGTTGGAAATGATTGAATCCATGTCTGACCTACACAATGACTTTCGATGGTAAAGTTTGGTAGCAATTTTCTGCTTAGGTGGCTTGGTGAGCTCAAAAAGCGAAATCGAACCAGCAACCAATTCGTGTTTATTGCAGCGCACCCCTAGTCACCGCAATGTATGCTCCCAATGTCTGATATCAACATGTTTTCTGGAGTGTGTGAAGCGCAGTGGTTGGAGGCCTCTTGCAATAGACATGAGATCGACCCTCGCGCTCCAGGTTCATCAAGCTCTCCATACCTCCGAGGAGGGCAAATGGGTACGAGACCTGTACGAAAGGATAGCAACACTTACCGGCTACGTCGGTACATTAGTAGACCACAGCGAACTATTGTAAAGGCCACATATGCATTCAATTACCTCTTAAGGTGCCTAATGAAGTCGATTGAATGAAACATTCTTCAGCAACTGATCAATTGTGAAAGCTTTTTTTATCTGCAGTGAAAAAGTTAGAAACGACATGCTTGTCGAGTTTGCCGCTGACAAACCCTCTTCAGTGATTTTGAGTAAGGCACTTGTTCTCTTGTTTCTTGATATCAACACTGAAACAAGTAAGTAATTTGCTTTGTGAGAGTTTGGAAAAGTGGAGTTCACTAGCTAACCGGAAAATAGTGGAAATATTTTTTAGCTTAAGGTTATACCGGTCACACTGTGCTTTTTCTAGTTTACAAAAAATTTGTCTTTTCGGCAACGGATCTCCCTCATATGAGGGATCTGGAGCCGGCTAGTCGCGAGGCTACGTGGTGCGTCCCCAGGTGGCGGATAGGGAGTTACTCGCAGACCAAAAGCGACCTTTGCTTTCCTGAGGCGCAAGTGGATCCAGGGGATGGAATCCCTGTTTCTGCTGCGACGATTTGGCGCATACTTCTGTTTCTGCTTCTGTTCTTTAACTAGGCGTATTCATGCATGCGTGTGTAGGTGCATTCTCACTTATGCGGATTGTATTCTACGAGTAATCTCAGCCAAAGGTCTTCAATCAGCTAACAGGAAAGTATTTGGGGGCCAGATGGATGTCTTCTCCAACCAACTAAACTCAGTGTCTACTCTGGGATAGCCTGGCAGGCAGGCTGTGAATATACCCAGCCAAACGTTCACAGCACAGCAAGCTATACGTGAATATCAAAATACTAAAAACAGTAAGAAAAAAACGGGCCTTATTTTCCTGACCTCGAAAGAGCTCCTAATTTCGCAGTGTTGGGTAGGACAAGTAGAGAGAGGCTGCTAAAATCTCAGGGGCAATGGAAGCTGCTTGGATCAAGAACTATGGTGACGATCTGTACCTACAACGCACGTACACTTGCATCCGAGTCCTCCATAGAGGCCTTGCTCATGCAAGCAAGAATGATAAGGTACGACGTCATCGGCCTGGCCGAGACGAGACGACGCCACCCATTCAACGCTGTATATGACACTGGAGAAGAATTGTTCCTCGGAACATGCGACAGTACAGGAGTAGGCGGTGTCGGCGTTCTCGTCAACACGAGTTTGTCCATGAACATCGATTCATTCGAACAGCTTACAACCCGAATCGGACGTTTACGATTAAAAAGATGTGGGTCAACACCGGCTATGACAGTCTTCGTCGTTTACGCGCCAACATCAAACTATGACGAAGAAGAAGTCGAAGCGTTCTACATGGACTTGGAGAGGTTCTACAGAGAAGACCATACATTCTTCAAGGTCATCATTGGAGATTTCAATGCCAAGATCGGACCAAGGAGTTCGTCTGAGGAACGTCACATTGGGACCCACGGATTAGAATGGAACGAACAGGGTGAGCGGCTCTCTGAGTTTATCATGGCGACCAAAACCATCTATGCTAACTCACAATTCCAAAAGCCCCACCCTCAACTCTGGACGTGCGGGTTTCCCAATGCAGAGTACCATGAGGATATAGACCACATTATAGCAAATAAAAGGTTTTGCTAACCGATGACGCTGTTGTCCAAAAATTCTACACGGGATCAGACCACCGTCTCCTTCGTGCAACATTCTATTTCTCGCGGGTAGGAGAAAAAGCAGCTAAATTCAAAAACCGATATCCCATAACCACCGTAAATTAGGACTTATTCAATTCATTAGTCGGTTGTCGATAACATAGACGAAGAATACAACTGGCTCATTCAACATTTTCAGGTTAGCGCTATAAAGGCTGAGAATTCGAAAATCACCAAGAGACGTTTGTCTCCAGAAACTCTCGAGCTGATGCGCCAGCATGGAATCGCGCAAGCTGCAAGCAACCGAGATCTAAAGTCCGAACTTGCTAAATAATGTAGACAGGGGACAAAAGAAGATCTTATAGAGAGAGGAGCAGTAGTAATAGTCGAAGCTGCAGTGCCTGGGAAAAGCATTCGCAAAGCCCGCCGAAGCCTCGACGATTGCAAGACCGTGACTACACTTTGATGCCCAGACGATATATGAAATAAAGGAGGATGAATATTTTGTGCCACCAGTTCATTCTTCCGAAATCCGACATGCCATTTCATCTGTGAAAAATCGAACAACACCAGGTACGGAGAGGATAAGACCAGAGCACCTGAAGAACCTTCCGCCAGTACTCGTGAACACATTGGCTCCGCTCTTCACACGTTACATATATGAATGCAAGGACCCTATTTAGTGGAAGACCAGCAAGACCGTGTTATTGTTCAAAAAGCGTGATCTACACGATATCGGCAGCTATCGCCCAATCTGCTTGGTGTCAGTCGTCTACAAACTTTTTAGTCGAGTAATCCTAAACAGGTTTGACAGAACACTGGACGACGGACAGCCATGTGGGCATGCGGGGTTTCGCAAAGGATTTAGTACGATGGACCACATTCACACGTTAACAAGGCTCATTGAAGTATCGCGAGAGTTCAAAAGACCGCTCTGTCTCACTTTCATCGACTTAGAGAAGGCTTTTGATTCAATTGAGATAGAAGCAGTCATGGAAGCCCTTGGTAGTCAAGGAGTCCCTACTCAGTACATAAAATTCTTCGTGAGCTATACAAAAATTTCACAACCAAGATATCACCATTCTACAACGATTTTAACGTTGACGTCAAAAGAGGAGTTAGGCAAGCCGAAACCATCTCGCCATAATTATTTACCGCCACACTACAGAACGCCAAGCGAACATTGGAATGAGATAATATGGGAGCGAAAGTCGATGGTCGGCAATTATACCACCTTCGCTTTGCTAATGACATCGTCCTTATAACACCAAACATTAGCCAAGTGGAATTACCGACTACCGAATTATGATTACCGACTTTGATAAAGTGTGTGGAAAGATTGGTCTTCATCTCACGAATTCGATGCTCATGAGGAACGGATTGGTTCCATTTGCCCCATTAACGCTCAACGGAACGAATATCCCCAAATGTTCCAGTTATGTCTATCTAGGTCGGGAAATCAATATGATGAATGACTTAGCTCCAGAGCTGAGCAGAAGGAAACGAGCGGCTTGAGGAGCTTTCCAAAGCATCGAGGATGTAGTGAAGAGAACAAGGAACACCTGATTCCATGTCCAGCTTTTCGACTCAACGGTACTTCCTGCACTAACGTATGCGTCAGAAGCCTTGTCGCTGCGCAAGCAGAATGGAAAATCACTCAGCGTTTATCGAACTATCGAACGCGCAATGGAAAGGACGATGCCAGGAGAATCCCGCTTCACATAAGCAAGGGATGGGATTCGAAGCCCTGACCCGAGCCAACGATCAAAAATCAAAGATGCCGTTCTGTACGCCAAGCAGTCGAAGATAAAGTGAGCCGGATCCGTATGAATGACAATCGATGGACAAGAGCCGTTAGTGAGTGGATTCCTCGGGACCTCGGATCTACCATCAGTAATAGTTTATCAGCTGTAAAATACTCTAGTCGAAAGCACAAAAAATATACATCTGAATTTTTAAGATATAATATTACGTTAATTTTTCATCCTATTTAACAATTTACTATGAAAGCAGTCGTCATTCAAAATAGATGCGCCCATCGTACTCATGCACCTTGTGTCGCATTCGGATTTAGTCCACTCAGCATCCTATTCAAGAGACTTTACACTATTTGTGAATTCAACCACAGTGATGCTGAGATATTTGCAAAACTCCGGATCGCAAATGTCTGCGGCGGCGAGCGAACGCGCAATTACCCTTTGAAGGGACTAACGCGCTCATCACCTCATCATGCGGGTCCTTCGTCTCGCCTGTCTGTCAGCTGGTGCTATCGATCACTGCCATTAGCAATCATCCATCAACGGGATTGATCTGGGAGCCCATATCGACATTGACCCCAGTTAAGCTGAGGCTGTAGTCGAAATCACAACAATTTTCATGGCAGAGTATCATATGAAATACAAAATTGTAGTAGGCGGTAAATAAAAAAGTTAACACTGTGTTCACAAATTGATATCCACATGGTGACAAATGTGATTAACGATTGTTAAACGAGTTTATACCGTTTCCATAGCTGCTCACTTGTTCAGGACGGAGAGACGCCCTTGTGATATAATGTGAATCTGTCATCATTGTGATTGTCAAGAAATCTTCACATCTTACCAAAGCCTGCTACACCACTTTACATCTCGCCTTTGTTGTTTCACACCATTGAATGTGTTAGATGTACGAATGAAATGAACAGATCACTAAGACGGTTTTTTTGGCTTAAGGGTTATGGTTTCTTAGAGTATCTTAAAATATGCATAACATCCTGCCTACCTTTTTCAAGCTCTCAAGAGACCAAATGTCTTTCTAACACATAATGCGCTGACATGTGGCCGTTGTAAAGAAAAATTCCACATTGCAGGGCTTTTCATTCTGCTGCAGTAGTGAAGGAAAAGTCTACGTTGCTGCAGTTCTTTCGTTGTTCCGCTCAAACGTTAGAGACGTCTTCAAACTCGTGAGGATAAAAAGTGAAGGTCTATGAAAAAACGCAGATCTATCTTTATTTCATCTCTACAAGGAAGCAACTTATGTGTAAGCATTTTGACGAAGTTATTCTTATACGAAGGATTGCTAATGAGGAGAACAGCCAATGAACTTCCAAATATGGCCAGCTTACTTGGTCTTAATCATCTGCTAAACTGAAAACAAAACAATTCGAAGGGTAAAAGAAGAGAGACAATGAACAAGAAATATGGATCAATGAACGCATGACGTCATTGATTGTTTAGCAACAGTAAATATGCTTGTGCTAGTCTTTCACCAGCTTGATATGGAATCGTTTACATATAAGAAAATCAAATCAAATTTTTCGCTTTTAGTTCAAGAATCGATTGAACTGAGGTTCAGCAACAAATGTGGATGCCATTGTATAAGTAAGAGAGTGCACCAGTACGCCACACAGTCATCCAAACTGAACATCATTTTCAACTTTACTACAAGAAACGAAAAACGTTTCGAGAAAAGCTGTAATAGTTTAACAGAAACAAAGAATGGTTTTTGTATCATTTAGATTGATGAACTAATTAGAAAGAATGATCTTAGAATCCTCCCCACGGTTTACAGCCTCATCGTGGGTGGGAGGTGCTGCTGCGTGTCGGATTGCGATGAGTAGCGGGGGATTCATCCCTTTGCAGAATCTGCCAAGCTGAGAAAGAGACCGGCGTTTCCACCAGGAAGCCTAGCTAAGAGTAAACCAATACCAGGACCCACCACCGCCCTACTACCAAACCAGTTGCATGGTGGCAAATCTCCCTCCGATCCATATGGGCTGCCATAGCCTGTAGTGGTGATGACCTAGGGTAGACTTTGGCCAAGGTTACCTCGGGATTCCAGGAACCACAATGGCTTAACCAGCAAATCTACGAAGAATAGTTATTATCCATGGACCAGCACAACCAGTGAGGATGGGCCATTCAAGTACCAAGTATCAATTAGGACCTCAGAACGCCTAGGGTAGACTTTGGCCAAGGTTACCTCGGGATTCCAGGCTTAAGGTTTTTTTTTTTGTAGACGAGGCAGCCTAGTACATCAAGCCACCGAAGATGTAGAATCAATAGGCGAAAAGAGATTTCTATAGCTTGTCTAGTAAAAAGACCAGATATTACTGATATCTAGCTTTTTTTTAAAGAAAAGTCCTATGTCTACTGAATAATGGTCATGAAAATGGGAACTTATCACTGCAAACCGTTGAGGCAAATCGTGAATCAGTTAAAAGGCCAATTGACATTACAACATGAAAGCGGGCAAAGCCCGACGACCTCACGTAAATATAATTTAGTCCTCATAAAATCATTGCTGCTTTATCACAGAACAAATCAAATTCATATTAGTTTGATTTAACACGCTAATAAATGGGCGCTTGTGGCATAGTAGCTAAGAGTGCCCTTCCATGAACATAGTCCATGGTACGATCTCAAACTCGCGCTTAACCAAGCTCGTTCAACTCTGTGACCTGGGCGAATTCGGAGAAACTATTCTAGAAAGAATAGGATGTATTAGTTGCATCAGCAGACTGCTGCAATTCACTAAGTAGGACAAATGCGCATCCAGTCGCCCTTACGGTGCCTAGTAGTCTCTACGCGTAGCACATTCGTAACGGACAGATCAACGGCGAATAGTTAATTCTTAATTTTCCAATAATTAATGTGAACTACATTCTTGACATTCTTGTTGAGAAGACAGTAAAACTTATAACATATAAAGAGTAAAATATAGTGTTTAACGTCTCATGACTATCACATTGTTGAAATACGATATAGCAGCGGTTCATTAGCCCAAAAGGATTCGCTGCTAGAAGGAAGAACTACCACTGGCTTGCAATAGCTGACGGAAGCCTGTGGTGACGACCCAGGAGTTTCGAGGCGTTGGTGGTTAACAAATTGTGGAAGAAAACCAATTTAACGAAAAGATCAATACACTATTTTTTAGCTTTTATTTTCTGCTTACTACAATTTTCACAGGGCCGCGTGTGGCGCAGTGGTCGGAGGCGCCACTGTAGCACGAACGATCCCTGCGCCCGTAGCACACCAAGCCTTCCATCCCTCCGGAGTCGGAAATTGGTACCAGACTTGTCTGTGATGTTAGCAACACTGGCTCCATACATCGGCAAGCCACCGTGAGTCATTGTAAGGGACAGATATGCATTCAATCACCTCCAACGATACTTAATGAGGTCGAATGCATGGCGCATCCCTCAGGGATTGATCAACGCCGAGAGCTTTAGAGCTTTTTACAATTTTCACGGCAGGTTATAAGCAAGATACAACTACAACGTTGCTGAGATACTGCTGAGATATTTACAAAACTCTAGACCGCAAACGTCTATGGTGGGGAGCGAACGCGCTATTGTCCTTTCCGGGGAGCAACGCGTTCACCACCACACAATGCGGATCTTTCGTTTTGCCCTTCTCTCAGCTAGTTTTATCGATTTTTTGAGATTTGAGCTGAGAGACGGGCAAAACGAAGAACCCGCATGGTGTGGTGGTGAACGCGTTACTCCTCGGAAAGGACAATAGCGCGTTCGCTCCCCACCATAGACGTCTGCGGTCTAGAGTTTTGTAAATATCTCAGCAACGTTGTAATCAGTACAATAGTTAAATAGAAATTGTGATGAATTCACCAAAATTATTCATAAAGACAACCGTCAAAGTGTTGAGTAATTTGGTAGAAGGCGATCTATCCTTAACGATAATTTCCATTTGAAAAAAACCGGACCGACGACACTTCAGCATAATAGAAAGTTAGAAAAATCATGCTCTTCAGAGGGTGAAATTTAATGTTTCGCTGAATAGAGATGGAAAATGGGAAATAGTTTTTCCGTTCTCGATTTCGTGTGGACTACTCAAAGGAACGAAGTTTGAACAAGTATGAAAGAATCAGTCACGGTGACTTAAATGTATGTCTGTTGTGACAGATTCAACCGAGCGTTTACGGAAGACACAGAAGTCACAGTGAATTTTTCCATGGTATTCCTCTAATATAAACTCTAGGGAGATAAAAATACACTTAGCTTTTGATTATTCAACCGATGATGCCTTGTTTCATAAGACAATTTATTTACTTTCGTATCAAAAAGCAAAGTGTTTGAGAAAGACAGAATCACTTTGGTAGAAAGAAGACAAGTGGGAGTCCTTCAAACTGACTTTCTCGCCTTATTTGGCGATCACATGCGATGGGCTCCGACACAAGCGATAGGGATGGAAGCAGCTGCATCACAAAGTTAACGGATACAGAAGGGCATTGTCTATTATACAAAAGAGTATATATGTACTGATGGCTTCATGAGAAATAGAACGCTCGATGAAGCACTAAAATTTATTGCGTTGTTGAGGTCTGGCTAAAAGTAGGATTTGTATCTAGTGCAACTTTTCGTAATAGCTTTCCAACTTTCTCTCTGCACGACCTACTTAGCTTTAGCTCTCATTGGAGGCTATAGATAAGTCTTCAAAATATATTTTCCTCGTCTGAAATGAAAAAGCAAGGACTGCTCACGATATCACTGTTGTACGTGCAAGGAGAGCACTCAGAGAATATTGTGCTCATGGATTTCACATTTTGTCTTTATTTTTTCGATGAGTGAAATATATAACGACTATTTTTGTATAGCGATCATATTCCACATGTTCTGTCATCGATCATTAAGTGCTTCAAGTGACATGCTAAGATTTGAACAAACATAACTATAGAAACACACGAAGAGCGCAGTGAAGATATGAACAACAGACAGCAAGATCACAGTCTAACGATTGCATAATGCCAATGATGCTGAGATAAGGTGAGCCCCTGGAAAGAGTAGTTGTTAGTTTCGGGCTAGAATCCAGCCTAAGGTCCTAATTATGTCAATGTCTCAGCATAATTGTATTCACATTTCACGTAATATCGCTCCATGAAAATTTGTTAGGAAGTGCACAAAAAGTTACACATTATTGCGTAGTGCTTAACCAAGTTAGTACATTACATTCTGTAAAGCATATTTCACAGTGATGACGGGTGCTGCTCAATGGCTGTCGCTCAGACACATAACGACTCCGCATAACGACAGGTCCATCTGGTTCTTGATGCCTAACATATGTGATAGAGCCCATGATGGGTTTCAATCGCTTGGGAGTAACATGGGAGTTCTTGCCTCCTACTTTTCATAGCGCTCTAAAAATGTTCACTTAACTTTCATTTGAATATAAATAGCGTTCTGTCCTCTAAATTGTATACAGGAAAGTAGGATCACAGTGGAAGTCTGATTCATAGTCGTATGTACCTCATTCTCCTCAATACTTCTGATGCTTTCACATGCTTCAACAACTATGTTGTTCTTTTCATCTTACTCAGCTGCAAGACTATGGTGGTTACATGAAGCTACACAGAACTTGACTTAGGAGATTGTTTTCTGAGCTTGGATTGGACACTTTGGATAGGACACCGGAATTCATTTATTTCTTATAGCAATTTCGTTTCGAAGGTTCAACAAACTCTTCAACTCGTTGCCAAACCCACCAACTGTTATAAAAAAATTGTCATTAAAGAAGTGCAGACGTAGTAAAGCAGTTGGCTACTTAGCCCATCTTTAGATTTGGTTGACATGTCCTCGAGATAATGAGTAGCATTTGCAAAGTGATGAGCAACTTTATCTTGTGATTGCACAAGAACTGATGATGCGACATGGGTTACACCGTCCAAAACGCTTCTTGGAGGCGTACGCGAACAAATACTTATCTTCCTAAAACCTGCTCAAGCACAATTTGTTAAGAGCTCTTGTAGCTACATTTTTTATACAAACACATATCACTAGTGGAACTTGGGCTTCCGTGTTTTGTTTCTGGTAGTATTATCAATAAGAAACTCAAGCAACCACGTGAACACTATTTTCTGCTTTCTCTAGTTGTACAACCCTGATCGGATGTTGTGTGTATTGTCGCCACCGACATGAGAGGTCGCTCGAAAATCAATGGTTGGTTTACAATTCGCCTTTTCTTTCACATTTTCAAGAGACAGTTTCTAGATGTCGTACTATTACATATTACTATAATGCTTATTTCATGCAATTTCGCTGAATCGGAAAGGGGTCGGAAGAGCTCTATAATTCCCATGGAAGGTCAGGTAATCATTCAATCACCTCTAACGATGCTTAATGAAGTCGAATGCATGGCGCATCCCTAGAGGATTGATCAACGCCGAGAGCTTTGTCTTTTATCTTCAAGTATAATGAAAACACAATACAAAATAATGTTCAAAGAATCTAAAAATATACTGTTTCAAACGTCGGAGCAACCTTTTCTAAAGTATACTTCTTCGTGTACAAACTTGAATATGCGTAGAGCAAAAGACTCGAAAGATGAATGAGGTCTGAAGCCGAAAACGTGTTAATGAATTCAACGTTCATTCTTGGCTCGAAGTTTTCGACCTCAGTCGATCTTTTTGGAGAGTAAATTTGGGAACGAAATTTTACTATTCACGGTGATGAAATGAAGAGTCACGTAGAAGCAATTGCACTTAACATTGCTTAAAAACTTGAAAAGGAACTCGTTTCGAGCATCTCAGCTCTACCGAAGCATTCGAAAAGAAAAGAAGTCGAAGTACTTTGACAAATGGATGCTGCACGAATTAAGCGACAATCAAGGAAGTCGTCTTTTTGAAGTATCGAAGGTGCTTCTTCCTTGAAATCAGAACGACCAGTTTTTCGACTGCATTGTGAGGCGAGAAGGGAAACAAATTTTGTAAGGTAACCGATGACTGACTAAATGATTTTGTTGCGGTGAAGTTTACTGTACAGTCCAGAGCCGAAACTGCTCCAGTGAAAGGTTGTGCGGACCTCCTTTGGTGGTTTGCTGCTGGCTAAATGCACCATAGCTTCATCAGTCTGGGTCAACAGTGGCGGAAACATAAGTCCAACAGGAGGACGAAAAGGTCGAAAAACTTTGATGGCTATTTCTCGCATTGGTCAACAGAAAGGCACCAATCCACCATGGTAACCTTCCGCCACATTTCTCTCAATGCTGTTGCTCGTCAGACCTCTCGTTTACCGGAAACCAGTTCTTCAAGCATCTCGGCAACATCTTGCAAGTGGAAGGCTTCAAAAACCAAAGTGCGCATGAAACTTCCCCCAATGATTTTATCGCCTTCAAATACCTTATGCAATCGGCATAAGTAAATTTGCCACTCGTTGAAAAATTGTGTAGATTTTAGCAGTTTTAAGTGAATTGATAAAGTTAATTCTGCTCCGAAACCTACAACTTTAAAAATTACCTGTCACCTGTATCACCTGTAGTCCCGTTGATCGTCGAGTGACTTGAGCGGGCGCCAGTAAATCCTCCATTTTTCCCTGTCCCGTGCAAGAGTAGCCCAGTGGGTTCTGCTCGCTTTAGTGACTCATCGAGAATCATATCTTTTTTTAGGCTCTTCGTGAAGAACTCTGACCACCAGATCGGTGGTCTTCCTGCAGTAGGTTTGGCATCCCGAAGAATCCAGTCGCAAACGGATCCTGTCCATCGGTTATCATTCATACGCATTACGTGCCCGGCCCACCTTTTCTTCGACTGTTTGGCGTATAAAACGGCATCTTTGATTTTTGATCGCTGACGTAGGTCGGAGCTTCGGATTCCATCCTTTACTTGTGAAACGGGATACTCTTAGCATCGTCTTTTCCATTGCGCGTTCGATAAACGCTCAGTGATTATTCATCTTGCTTGCGCAGCGACCAAGGGTTCTGACGCATACGTTAGTTGAACCGTTGAGTCGAAAAGGTGGGCACGGAGTCGGGTGCTCTTTGTTCTCTTCACTACATCCTCGATGCTCTTGAAAGCTCTCCAAGTCGCTCATTTCCTTCTGCTCAGTTCTGGAGCTAAGTGATTCATTCTTATTGGTTTCCCGACCTAGATAGACATAACTGGAGCATTCGGAGATATTCGTTCCGTTGAGCATAAATGGGGCAAATGAAACCAATCCGTTCTTCATGAACATTGTTTTCGTGAGATGAAGACCAATCTTTCCTCAAACTTTATCAAAGTCCGTCAGCATACGTTCCGCTTGGCTAATGTCTGGTGTTATAAGGACGATATCATCAGCAAAGCGAAGGTGATGTAACTGACGACCATCGATTTTCACCCCATATTAACCCATTCCAATATTCGTATGACGTTCTGCAGGGTGACGGTAAATAATTAATAAATAAATAATTTGAATAATGAACAAATAAAAAATAACAAATAATAATAATAAATAGTAATAATTTAAATAATAATAATAAACAATTCGACTTCAACGTTAATATCGTTGTAGAATGGTGAAATTTTGGTTGTCGTTGTGTACAGCTCACGAAGAATCTTTATATACTGATTAGGGACTCCTTGATTACCAAAGGTTCCATGAATGTTTCTATTTCACTTGAATCAAAGGCCTTCTGTAAATCGATAGAAGTGAGACAGAATGGTCTTTTGTACTCGCGCGGTATTTCAACCTTGTTATCGTGTGAATGTGGTCCATTGTACTAAATCCTTTTCGAAACCCTTCTTGCTCGCATGGCTGTTCTTCGTCCAGTGTTCTGTCAATCCTGTTTAAGATGAAAGTTTCGAGTGAAAAGTTTGTAGACGATAGACAGCAAGTAGATTGGGCGATAGCTGCCTATATCGTGCAGGTCACCCTTCTTGAACAATAACACGGTCTTGCTGGTCTTCTACTGAGTAGGGACCTTGCATTCAGACAGGTAACGTCGAGCTAGTGTGTTTACGAGGACTGTCCTCGTAAACACAACTTTAAAAATATAGATCGCAATTGCACACTATTTTTTTGTAGGCCCTATTGGATAACACATTGATACATTGGTAAGCCATGGGCGCGGTGATCAATTTCACGTGTGTGTCACAGGGCACCTCCAACCACTGCGCCACACGCGTCCTTATTTCTGTATTTCATTTTTCTTTATTTTTCTTTGTTTTGAAACATTTTATATCCAGATAAACTAGCTTGTTTGTAGGACAAGTAAAAATTCGACAAATCGAATTCTAGGAACGGTGGAGTATGCGATTATCCATGAAGAAATACGCGAAAAATATTTTCGCTTGTAAGGACACCTGTAACTCAGTGATTAGAAATGCTCAACAGTACACACTACCTTGGTCGCTTATTCGTTCCTCTGACTTAGGTTGTCCATACCATCTATTCCTTTGAGCTCAGGAAATAGGTACTAGGACTACCTTATGCATAAAAGCACTGAGTTTACAAAAGTTTGATGAAGGTGAATTCACGCCGTATCCCTCAGCGATTGATCAACCAAACAGGATTTACCTTTTCTTTCTTCCTGTTCTCTTTTGTGTTATCAAACAGTTTAAGAGACATTCACAATGTTGACTTTTCGTTCACTGCCTTTTACTAGTTTTCACGTCACGGTATTATTTGTGAAACAATCACAATGATGTTGAGATATTTGCAAAGCTCCGGACCGCAGGTTTCTGCGGTGGTGAACGAACGCGCTATTGTCCTCTCCGGGGAGTAACGCGCTCACCGCCACACCACACGGGTCTTTCGTTTCGCCTGTCTTTCAGCTAGTTCTATCGATCTATCGATACCGAATTCCATCTACCGAGTTTAAGACACAAACTAACCCGAACTACTGCGATATTTTTCCAATGCATACACACGTTTGAGAAAGTCACATAGCACAAAAAGCGAAAGTTTGTAAATCGATTTGCTTCAGTTTTCCTAATCTGCGGAAATTGAAGAAAAGTAGACGACGAAGACTGCTTTCTATCCTTAATGCAATAATTACCTAAACAATAGATAATAAGCAAAAGCTATGGAAAAAGTCTGTATCGAAAGTTTTTACGCTTATTTAGTTCATAGGTATAAATTTACTGAAGGAAGGTCTTCGAAAACCAATGATTTAAGCCAGTTTGACAAAAAACCTAAAACATTGAAGAGAAACGGGAGCTTAAAAAATGCAGTCTCGGATCCCTTCAAGAGTGGCTTTGAGCAATTCGATGACGGATGACAGGGTTTAACGCTTTACTTGGATTCTCCGTATTCCTAGGTCACATTAAGGAGTATGAAGTATGTTCCAACTTAGACACGCTGATCCATTACTGAACTGTGATTTGCCTCATCCAACCTTTACGATTAAATGGATTAGAGCTTTTTATCGTTCTTTGATTATTCAAGATTTTCTCTTATGGTGGTTTTCGATGACGATACAAAATCAGATACGGGGAAGTAATCCTAGATAATGGTGTATATGAGAAAGTCAAGCGCTTCCGTCATCTATCGGTTCTACTTATCTAATATATGTTATATATGTATGTCTAACGAACTTCTCCTGTTGAGCTAATTCCGTGTTAGCATGAGTTGTCGCTTTTGTTGTGTCCCACTCGCAACAGCATCGCTCTTAGAAAGGCGTAATCGTCGAAACGTCAGCCCTTCAACAATAACAATAACAATAACAATAACAACAACAACAACAACAACAACAACAACAACAACAACAACAACAACAACAAAAACAACAACAAAAACAACAACAAATAACAGAAACAGCGACAACGACAACAGCAACAACAACGACAAAAACAACCACAACAAAAGCGACAAATTATACCAACCTCGCATCAGCTCAACAAAGGCAGTTCGTATTTCATGCTTCAAGTTTTTCAAGAAAACAATGAACTGTTGGCCATTGCCTAACTTAATATAGTTCGTTGCTGCGACATATCGCATTAAACTTTCTAAAATAGGTTAAGTAGCCCTCATAGCGCGTTCGTTAGAGGTGCCCTACAACACAGTCTGGATGGCCAGATAAGAATTTTCGATCACCTCTGCAATGCTTAATGAAGTCGAAAGCACAGTACTTTCTTCAGGTACTGCACAACGTTGAACACCTAATTCCTTTGTCTTTCAAAATTGGCTTAAACTAATAGCTGTGAAATATAACGTTAATATTGCTGGGATATTTGCAAAACTCCGGACCGCAGGTGTCTGCGATGGGGAACGAACGCGCTATTGTCCTCTCCGGGGAGTAACGCGTTCACCACCGCACCGTGCGGGTCCTGCGTTTTGCCCGTCTCTCAGCTAGTTCTATCGACCTTTTTGCCGTCAGCAATCACCCGTCAACGAGATTGATCTGGTGAACCCACATCGGCATTGAACACAGTTAAACTAAGGCTGCAGTTACAATCAAAATTTCAACTTATTATTTACTGCCTACTGTTTTTAACGGCGGTATATATTGCGAAACGTAACGTTAATAATGCTGAGATATTTGCAAAACTCCAGACCGCAAGTGTCTGCGGTGGGAAACGAACAGGCGAAACGGAGGACCCGCATGATGTGGTGGTGAACTCGTTACTCCCTGGAACGGACAATAACGCGTTCGTTCCCACCGCAGACACCTGCGGTCCGGAGTTTTGCAAATGTCTCAGCATTATTAACGTTATATTTCGTAATATATCCTGTCGTTAAAAACAGCAGGCAGTAAATAATAAGTTGAAATTGTAATAGCTGTGGAACCACCTCAGTAAATAATTTGGATGGTTTTGTTGCTAACAAATGCTGCATGGGATACGTTGAGTGTTCTGAAACAGAGCATTCCTCCTAGCAAATTTCTAGTATTTTCGTCATTGTTTTAACTTTTGTTAAAAGCAAAAAAATTCCGGTGCAGAGACAAAACTAGGTGTACAATATGTTTGGCTGATGGAGCTAAGTCATTATTGTCGCTTGTATTTGCTTCGGAGTGATCTAGCTTAATTTAAGAAAGATTGTTAATGTTCAACATGTCAATGAAAAACTAAGGAGAGGCATCGAAGTCGCAGCAGCCACACACCCATGCACACCACGATACATACATACACACATACATACATACATACATACATACATACACACATACATACATACATACATACATACATACATAGATGCATACATACATGCACACACACGCACGATTACAAAGAGACACACTGCACACACAGACACATACACACGAATACACATGCACACATCTGCGCATTGACGCAAGCAAACACTTCCGCGCGAACACAAATATATATATATATATATATACATATATTTAATTTTCCATCATTATGAATGATGATTGCAAGCTAACTAAACGAATTTACAACTGTCGTAGCAAACACTTCCTGTGAGTAGGCCAAGCTGACTAGGAATCTAGAGAAAAGAGAAGTCGTTACAGGTGAGTGGAAACAATTCATGCACATGGTCGCTTGTTCAGTCCCACACAGCACACTAAACAAACATGGCATGCTTTCGCAATATTCGAAAAATATTACCAGAATTATCTGGTAAGAGGCAATAAACACTAAGTCGATACACCGCTAGGCAGCCAGTGATTGGATAAATAAGCCATTCAATTACCTTTATGACTTAATAAATCTGAATAAATAACGCACCCCTCAGCTGAAGAGGGGCACCGAGCGCTTAATCGTTTTATTCCTTACTTTTTACTATTATGACGACTAACTGTCTAACTGTCTAAAAAATGGGGGCTTGTTGCGAAATGAGTTTCCGGCGCCAGTGCACATTTCTGTGACCTTCATGATACTTGAATCAGGAACGAAGGCGTCGAAGACGATCGTCGACACTTATGAGTGCTTTAAATGCTAATGGAAAAAGTTAAAGAGCTCTGTAGAATTTTCAGGACGTCGACTTGGGCTTTCAGATGCTTTGATAATATGTTTTCTTGCTTTTATGCTTCTATCGAATTAAATTTGTTCTAAAACAAGCTACAAATTAAAGAAGCTTAGACAGTTATTGAGTTATGGTGGTGTGAAAGTATTTCTAGCGAATATCGTCAATTCTTCCGGCTTAACGTTGCACTTGCATTCGGTCTGTTAAATCGTTTTCCATTACTTCGATAGATCAGCAGAGAAGTCGCTCAAGTTACTGCCGTTATCGAATAATACTTTTCCAAAGTAGAAAATTTCCCTGCAGCCCAGAAGAACAAGTAACTTGAGTTACTGTACTGAAGAGTCGAAAGCGCTTGAAATCACGTCTACATAAGGATTAGAGTCAAAACCACACTCGCCTATCATTCAACGTGCTACTGGGAACAGAAGGCGATAGATCATCAAGTTGTAGCCAAACCTACATATATGTACCTACACCTAACGCCTCGTGTGGGCGATGGTCCAAGTCAACGAAACAGCTGGAAATGCTCTTAAGCACTCATCGTGACCGAGGTATTTAGGAATCTGCAATAAATGCTTAACTTTAGCAATAACACACCGTGAATAGAAAAACATTTATTAATTAACTACTGAAAAATCATTTACTAGGTGAAAACTGTCATAGCTACATCGCATGCTTTATGTTCTTTTCTTGTTGAAGATTTCTAGGAGGTCAAATAGAAGAAAACATCGGAGAACTGAGCAACAAAGACGATGCTTGTAACAAACGACGTTGATCGAAGGTAAAAGTAGGCAAGAGACAGCATGAACTTGATTACTTCTTGGTTTTTTCTTCAGCCTTATTTATAGTGTAAAAAAAAACATTTCGTCCTGAGCACGTGTGGGGCAGTTGTTGGAGGCGCCACTACGACACGCAAGTGGAATCGATCCCCTCGCCCATGGCCCACCATGCCTTCCATCCCTGCGGAGTTGGCAAATTGGTACCAGACTTGTCTAGGAAGATAGCAGCACTGGCTCGATACATCGGTAGGCTACTGCGAGCCTTTGTAAAGGCCAGATATGCACTCAAACACCTCCAAACAATGCGTAATGGAGCGGAATGCATGGCGCATCCCTCAGGGATTGATCAACGCTGAGATCTTTATCCTTTAGCTTTATTTTGTTGTGAAAAGAAAAAACCGGAAATGGTTTCACGAAAAAGAAGAGTTAAGCGAGGAGAGGTGGATAATCTAGTAACATTCTGCTTACACAACTATCTCAGAAACGTTTCTTCAGTACATTATCCAAACGAAATACGGCTGAAGAAGTGGTAGATTGCGCTGTATTGAGGGAACTAGGTTTCGGTTCTCATACGTGTTATTTGTAATCCCGTTAATCATAGTAGTCATTCGATCGTACTCCAGCAAACGATTTGTCCTTATCAAGCACAAAGATCGCACAAAAATTACGAAAAGCACCGGACTCTTTGTATGATGCGTTTTTCCCTGTTTCTTAAGAAAAAATAGCCACATACAGCCCACCAAACTCGGTGTTATAAATTTATGGATGACTGATCTTCTTAATGGATATTTTCCATTGCTTCTCGGCTTAGCAGACCCTAATAGGAAATGTGCTCCACTTTTCGATCGAAGTTCCGCAACTTCCTGCTTTGATAAAGCGATAAACCATTGCTGAAAGGGAACCGAGTATTACAAGAGCCTAATATTTTTTATGTTCCTAAAAAATGTAAAGGCCGGTAGCACAGCGGTAGTGATCTCGATCATAAACAAGACGGCCCAACCTGCCCATGGTCTGGCCCGAGCCAGTTCCTTGGATGCCAAGTCTCTCATCACTCCGAGTTCCGAAGTTAGTGCTTGACTTCTCTGGAACAAGACAAGCCCACTTCCTCTAATCCATGTAAAAACACCTTACGCAAGACGAAAGTCACCTCAAGCACCAGCCAAACCCACAAACAAAAGAAAAACTTCGAAAACCTTTTTGGATGGTGGATGCGAGTAAACGAATAGAATGCAAGAAGTGGTTAAATCCGCATAGTGTCATTCATGTGATGTTTAGCTATGTAATTTCTAAGAAAAACTTATGTAAAAAAAATGACAAACTGGTTTGCTGACAGCACAGTGCATGAAACAATTCATAACAAGGCTAAGGCGAAGAAGCATAATCGACTTCCGCTTTTTATCTTACCTGCTTGAATAAGTAAATGGTACTCCGCCTTCATTCGCTAAACGTAACGTTATCCGTCTTCACCTTTGAATTTGCTCATCTCCGATGCACTTCTTCTTGATTGTGAGATCTCATGGCTTCGAACAGAAAACGTCTTCTTCCTCTACCATTTTTAACGATTATGTTATAACAATATAATGAGAACAAAAAACTGACGACAAAAAAATTGGTTCTCGAAAGTCGCTTGGCTAGACAAGTGTTTGACACATGAAATAAAAAAGAACTGAAACTTCTACTGTGAAATCTGATCTGTTCACCTCTTAAGCAACAAAAATGATTCATTTCTTGATTATAATGTGATGTGTGACGAAATATGGATTCTCTACAACCTCTGACCACGTTCTCAGCAATTGCTGAAAAAAAAACTGGAGTAACGAAATCTTTGCATCAAGAAAATCTAGTAACGCAATTATACCGTCGTAAATGTTGTAAGACTTAGAATGCGATATTTCACTTCGTTGCTCTTAGAATATTCATTAAGGTGCCTACAAGCATAGTGTTTCATTGTGATGGATAAAGGATAAAGGATAAAGCTCTCGGCGTTGATTAATCCTTGAGAGATGCGCCATGCATTCGACTTTATTAAGTATCGTTGGAGGTGATTGAATGCATATCTGGCCTTTACTTGATTCGAGGTGGCCTGCCGATGTGTCGAGCCGGTGCTGCTATCTTCCCAGACGAGTCTGGTACCAATTTGCCGACCCCGGAGGGAGGGATGGCTTAGTGGACCATGGGCGCAGGGATCGATTCCACGTGCGTGTCGCAGTGGCGCCTCCAACCACTGCGCCACACGGGCCCTTTTCATTGTGATGATGTACCTAAATTTGAATTGCTTTACCAGCAATATGCCAATTCAAGTGGCTTCTATTTAATTTAAAGAATTTAATCATATGCTGTGGTATGCGCATTTAATTTGAAAGGTAGGAAACCAACATTACTTCGTAAACAAAGTGGCAGGCTCAGCTTTTCGGAAAGGAATAGGAACGCCGTCATCAAATTGATAACCACGGTAAAAATTCCTCTAAGAACACTTCAAGTGGAATTATCGAAAGATTTCCGTAGCAGATCTAAGTTTATGGCCAATTTCTCGTCCACTTGTGGAACCGTTGCTGAAGAGACTGCGATTTTTTGTCCCGTACGATTTTTGAACCCAGGCATTACTGGTATCATCACTTTATTTTTAGCACATAAATTTGCCCTCCTTTTCATCCGCCACTTCAGCGGAAAGGAGGGTGAACTGTTATGGGTGGAGATCATTGAGCCAAAGATCGCATGATAATGCGATCATCTCATGGCTCCTCATCATATTGTGGCTCCTCATCATATTGTGCTATCCTCTCGTGAGTTCACTTCATTAGACGTCATTAGAAGGATACCGTTTCATCGATGGTGTTAAAACTAAATGGACATTCAAGAACCTACTCAATAACTTGTGATTATTATTGGTAATAAGAAAACAGATAGATAAAGGTTTAGTTGAGGAAAGTCTCGGTGAAGGAGCCAGTGATTGCATAATAGTTACACCACATCCAACTGATCCACACCGGCTCTTCTTTGCCTTCATTATATGTCTTCGTTCCACAGAGTGAAAACACGCACAGCTACTAAGCAATAGAAACTTTATAGCTTTCTTCTATAAATTACATCTCTTCTTAAAATCTCCACTTTGTTCCACATTTTCGTGCTATTTTCGAGAATATCGCACAGTAGCCTCAACAATTAATACTACCGATTCTGGTTATAGTTGCTCCCTATCGTTTCGGCACTTTGTGGTTATTCTGATATTCATGGAACGAAAACCATTTATAAGCTTTATTATAATAGACAATTGACACAATGTGGCAAGAGCGACAAATTATTAAGTTTTTAAAGTAGTAAGATGACAACGTGCGAGCTGAAATTTAAGTTGAAGTCCTATATGAAGAGGCAGAGGCTTTAAGGTACCGCCCTAGAAGGACGTGGAACCCAACACATCCAAGATAATGCGTAATGGAACTATCTGAAAACAAAAGCCCTTGCCTCAGCATAAACAAACTGCTATATACAACAAAGAATTGGAATAGAAAAACGAAGAAAAAAACTATTCGATTCAACTAAACCAGGGCGAAAAGGCATTCTATAATATTCACAAACAGCGTCATTCTCCATATGAAAGCTACCTATTGAATAAATTTTATAGTTCAAAAGCATAAGTGAAACAAATGAGGACCGTGATTAAAACTTTTCGACTCGATAAAATGGCTCGAGAATATCGGGGCAGGTAGGGTTAGCATTTCATAGGAATATTAAGGATCTAAAGAAGGCTTACCGTAGGTAAGAAGAAGGCAAACGGAGGAATTCGAGGGCATACTGATGACGAAAAATGAGGAACATGGGTGAAATATAAGCCGTTCAAGAGCAATAAAGGTGTAAGCGCTAGACTAGAGCCATTTGCGGCGAGAAGGCACTCCCACAACACGGATTAAGAATAATATGACCCGAACAAGTTACGAGGCTACGTATGAGTACAGAAAGCGACAGCGGGAGAGACAGAGAGGAGCGTGAGTATTCTGAGAACGAAAAATATTGATTATAAGAAAATATGATCGTAACGAAGATGTCATCACGCAAACAACTTCTCCAACTTCTCTACCATCCCTGTCTGCATCCGCTTGCACTTTGCGCGACGATTCTTGAACCAAATCTGAAAGTATCGTTCACAATTAGGCTCCATTTTCGATGCTATTTAGGTAAATAAGCAATCAACGCTGATGACTTCCGACTACCTTTACATTGTGCTGACTGATGTGTGGATAGTTCTCCCTGTATGGGCATCCATTCAACATTTGAGTGTACTGGTCGATTTGCATCCACGTCGGATGTGGATTTTCTTCGAACCACTTTTCTAAGATTGGCAACTCAGTCAGCGGATCAAACATCAAACGTGAGCGAGCAGCTGCAACAATCTTTTCACAGCAATAGCAATGTCGAACTACAAAGTCGTGTCGACGTTTATTTACTGACTGTACTTCACATACCCTGAGAGCCTAATCCCATTCCTCCAATGTTGTTACCCAAAGAGAGATCATTGGGAATATGTTTTGGAGATGAACTAGCGATTGAGTTCATGATAGACAAGTCAGGAGAAGAAGCGGTGGATTCCTGGAAACAAACTACTACGAAAGGAATGATTCATTTCACTCTTTGAAGAAATGTAAACGTAATGGAAGAAAAAAATGATTTTTTCTAATATTTTTGAAATGTTTATGATTTCGCAGATCGCAACGACGTATTTGTGCAAACCCTCTTCGTTTGCAACAGATATTTTCGTAAACATACCGCGTTCAAATCTCCAAATCGTTAATCCTTACTAAGATTGCCGCGACTTCAATTCAATAGGGTAACTACAAACCGAGACTCCCTTTAATTCCAGTGAGAACATTCATTATTCACATTAATAAACCGTTCTTAAAATAATGGGCAGAAAGTGAAAATATTTATTGGAGCAACGAAAAGAGTGACGGCGGTCTGCCTTGCACTATCCTCAGTAATCGAAAGATCCGCCGAAATCCATACCGGATCTCTAGTAATCCTATAATCCCATAAGGAAATAGAGGCATGAATTAGAGTCTCCGTCCTTCACAGATCATATTTAACTCGAACTGTGAGAAATCAGAGCTAGCAGTGCCAATTTTCTCGACGCACACTGTAACATTCAAACGTGTCGGCGGCGCTTCATAGCAGCTTCTTTCTTTGCCATAAAAAGCGCTGCTCGGTTCTCAATGATTGCGGCACTGTTTTGTAATATCGTGAATCACGAGTTAATTCGGTAGTGAATGAATCTGAAGCACTAGTAGCAGATGAACGTGAAAATCAGTTAGTGGCTAACGTTTCTGAATGTTCTAACTATTCAATCAATCAGGCTTGTTGGCGAATTGGTCTTTTTCATTACGCTGGTATAATTCGACTTGAAATCCGAACGTTAGACAAGGTCACAGCAGTTCCCCCACCGATACCGAAGCAGATAACATCTAGCCGCTACAAATAAGCCGCTGCTAAGGTCGAACAACGAAAGAGCGCCAGAGGACAGCAAAATTCGCGCCGAAAAGACCGGCCATATGCGTGACAATGAGGCTAGACCAAGTATGCACTTTCTATCCACTTGTACTCTAACACACATTCGCACGAAAAGATAGGAATATAGTGTAAAATAGATAATTTTTATGACATGTTGTGCACAATACTTGGGGTCTGAAAGAGAACATAAATTTACATACCTCACCGACCTGCTTGATATGAGGAAACGAGGACATTTCTGCACCATCGCTGTTGCTGTGCACTTCGTCGTCATTTGGTGTTGGTGAGTCGGAACCCCCGTCAATGCGACTTTCCTGAAAATCTTCACAATACTGTTTCAGGATGAGTGATTCAATAACTACAGAGGAAAACTCACGTCGCCGTTAGTGCTCTTTTGACAGCTTTCGATTACGTTGTTGAAATCAAATTTTGGCCGATACTCAGCCAGCATCGTTGGGATACTTGGTACCTGAAACTTTGAAACCACCGCCAAACTAAATGGAGAAGAGAGGTGACGAATGGAAAGATGAACTACTCAAATTCCGTACAACACCCACCTGTTGATTAACTTGTGTGTGAGCGGCTACAAGTGCTGGTCGACGTATCGCCGCTCGTTGGTTTGCAAACCAGTTACAAATCTGAAAGAACAACAAAAGAGCATCAAGAAACACAACTCGTCGATAAAGCTTTTGCTGAAGTAGGAGACCTACGGGCTGGGCTTGTAGAAAAAAATTCAGCTTGTCACTTGATTTGCAAGCATATTTTTAAAAATTTACTTCATTATTTTAAGTTATTTTCTAAACTTACTAGTTATAAGAGAGATGACATCCTGCTGAAAAGCAAAAGCAATATCGTTGGAATTGTTTTGGGAGAAGAATCCTCTAACCCTTTCAGTCTATATTCACTTACGAAAAAGCCGATGTACCAAAGTATTCTAACTCTGGCTAACCAAATTCTTTAATTAACAAGCGTTATTTGCATACGAGTGCGGTGTATTTATAAAATTTTTGTTTTTACTGATTTTGGCATGATGACACCCACGAACAGCTCGTGAGGCTGTGTGTTGGAATTTAGCTAGTCAGCACATCAAACTATCCTGCACTAGACAAATAGCCTATTTGTTGGAGGCCATCCCTAACTGCCTCTCACACAAGGACGGAATAAACAAATCCGGCTCAGCAGACATAGCAAGCCCATCCTCTGAATCCATATGCGTCTCAAGGCAAGTGCACTTTTTTCATCTTTTTTGGTACACGTTTAATCCTTTGTCAATCCTCCTGCGGAAACAGCGCCTAGCCTTACCACACTAATGGGCATGAGATTCTCCAAATGGTGGAGACCTGTAGATGATTTGAGATCATTTGTTTCTCTAATGCCGTTTTAAGATTTTTGATGCACCTGTTGATAACTAATTTTTTGATGATTGCGTCTATAAGTGCTTCCGTTGAGAATGTTCATATAGTTGAGCAGCTTCTGGCGACTAGGGCTAGAATCTGATTTGAACCATTTTTCCAATTTCGGCACCTCAAACAGCTGATTGAATCGTGTTTGAGCGATCGGACTGAAACGTCGTATTTAAGCAAATGTTATAAGTACTTCTTAATGAATGATTATTTATGAAATGAATATGGTGCTAGCACACCAATCCAGGCACTTTGACCAGTAATTCAAAAGACTCCTCAGATAGTTTTGAACCTGTCTTTACTACCGATCACTACATCGAAAACTGAACAGAATACACGTTATTTCTTAAAAATAACGCGCTGTCACTAAACCCAGGATTCGATTTAACTTGTTTACAAAGACTAGCGAGCGAGTGGCTGGCTGAGAACGGGAAGATGGGGAGGTTCCCACAGACCTTGGCATCGCTGCTTTGTAGTCCTCGATCATACATACAAAACGGCGTTGAAAGCTGCGAATGTACTACTGCGAGCTCGGAATAGCTATTAGACCATCTATCAGCAATATAGTGAACACTGTAAACATAAAACGAACACCATCATATAATCCAAAATAGATTCTATCAAGTGCAATTTTTGAAACTTTCAGTCGCCACCACAAAGTTAGGAAGAAAAGATGGATAAAGTCTGAAACATCGCACAATGTTTTGATCAATAAACAACGCGAGTTTATCATCAAGTGGAGATGAGAAGCTCCACCAATGGCTCATCTCAGAATGGCTCCATCGGATCAGACTAAGAAATGCTTTCAACTAACATAATAATTTAATGCTAACGCGTCATTTTAATATACAAGCCCCCGAAGAGACGTGACTCATTGCCTATACCAGCAAACTGATACAAAACACCAAAATCATTGATTAACGCAAACGACTTCGCCAACAAATGGCCTTGTCTGGAATAAAGTAAAGTGCGAGCTCCCGACCCAATCACTTGACAAAGAATGCACGTTTCCGTGATGATACATAGAGTGACACTTCATATCCCACTCTGTCGTCATTTCGTCTAAAATGCTCTCTCAAAATCGAATCAATAATCTGCATGTATACATGGACTCGTATGGAAGTGATCCTGGCGGGTCGCGGCTTATCACAAACATTCCCTCCCACTTTGCCCACACGCCCGCTCATTCCAAAACAGTCAAATCCAAATCGATTGATAAATAATCAATGCCTTATCAAATAAAACCGACTTTTGGAGATTGGAACAAGGCAGCTGGATAGACAGCCGCATTCCGTGACATTTACATATCATACTGCGCAAATTAGGTTCACTTCATCATTGATATTACAATTTCAAAAATCCTTTGGTTCACCTAGATTTTCCAAATTAAAACCACTAACGACTTTATAGCTAAGCGATGTAGAGTTTTCAACCCCTAAGTTACGGATTTCGGGCCGTTCATTTACAGCAAAGTCTGCTCTCCATAAGGACTTTCGATTTCGATCAATCGTACA
>MQTX01000176.1:406753-435145 GCA_009735665.1 Angiostrongylus cantonensis | reverse complement strand
GGGGGGTGAAGGGGGAGGTGGGGAGCCGCATTACGCAAGAGATTCTCATACAAGGAACGAGTTTCCGGGGGCGAGATTTTCGCTTTCATGCAGGTGTTTGAGAGCGACGTAGAGATAGTACGCCGATAGAGGAAACGCAGACATGGAGGAGACGAGGGGCACCTGAGATGTAACGAGGAGAATGATCATCTTCCGCTAGCACTAGGCACCAAACATTCAACCATTATTGGCCTGATCTAAACACGCGTCCGGCAGACAACAAACCCGGTTTCTCAGTCATCAATGCGCTTATCTGAATAACTCTCGAGGACACAAAAGCAGTATCGAGTGGAACCGTTTTGGCCACTGCCATAGCCTGCTGTGCAAAACAATCTAATTCACCTGTGCCTAAGACTTGACGAGAAAACGAGTTCCTTTCTCCAGACAATGTCTCTCGAGATCACTTAGCCTTGAATGGCAAGGCGCCAATTATCCAGTGTCAGAAACACGCTATGAACATACCCTTCAGCCCTAAAATGACTAAAAACTGAGGAGCGAAAAGTGACAATGACTTTTAATTTCTTTACGACGAAGGCTGTGAACAAGAGAGGGGGCTGCCAGCGAAGTATGAATGACAGAGAGAGAATCGACGCCATATAATCCAAGTGTGCTGTTGCCTCTTTCAAGCCAATTTCCCCTATCCCAAGCGAGATAACCAGGCGTGTGATTGGCTGCCATTCGGATACGCGAGGAAATTGAGGGTCGTGTGGCACGCTACCGTATCCGGAGGCAACGAGTTGATCCCAGCCGCATGAACCCATCCTATTAGAACATTTTGGCTAATCCAAAATAGGCTATCAAAGTGTTGCCATTGTCATTCTAGCAAACTATGACTGTGGTGTGAGGGCTGTGTGACAATATATACAAATACACGAGCCAGCCTCGGCCGAAGGCTTAACTTCAGCGTCAAATAGTGGAATAGCTCTTCGGGATCGGCGAACGTGCCGAGTCTCGTCGCATTGCTCTCTGCGATCCGTGTGCTATGTGCATGAATTGCATGTCTGTTGCCTCAGCGATCCCGCAATGTCTCGACAGCACTCTCGCCTCACATAAGCTTATCCATCTCAAAGCACAACAGACAGCCGCTCACAACTTGCCGGGATTACGGTAGACTAACAAGATTATCGTAATCCGCTCCAGTGAGGATATGCGTCTGTAAGTATTTGCCGTCCGGATCTATACGTTCGCAACGACGTTAAACGGTAATCGAATACCGACCTTCGTCGTTCATCGCCCTGGTCGAGCGTCTCTAGCCACTCGTTGATTGAGTTTATCTGTTCATGATTGAGAATGGCCGGATCGTCACCGGCGATTACTTGGCTGATAAGCTCCTAGAAAAGAAACAGTTTCTTCAGACACAAAAATAAAAAAGCCCACAGTGTTATATAACTAACCTTTATCTGTTGGTTATCCACGCTGTTGAGAATTTGTGGATTTTTCGATACTGCTGTTTTTAACAATCGCTGTTTGAGATCGGTTATGCACTGCGTACTGGCTGAGTCTGAAGTACTGCTGAAAAAAGTCGGACATTTTCGTTGCAAAAATACTTCGTCGCATCCAAAAAAGTGACTTGTTTGTAACTGAGCAACTTTGACGGTTCGTTAATTTGTTTTTCCGTATTTTGTTGGCTTTCCTCGTTATCATCATGTAATAAAAGCTGTCGGCGTATTCTGCGCTACATATTCGTCCGCGAGATAGAAGGATCGTAAATAATTACGTATTCAAATTCCGTATTCCCGCCGCAGAAAATCCGCAAAATGCATGAAATGAAAACGACAATATAATATAATCTATCGATTGTCGTGAGCTAAACTTAGGCTAGGGCCGAGTATAATCCGCAGACTGTCATCCTTCACCAGAAATTTTGTTTCCTCTTTCGCGTCAAAGGCGGATGAGTTGCAGTAACCAGGTTTAAGTGAGAAATTCAAAAAAACGAAACTAGGAGGTGACGGATATCCTAAAGGCGTAAAGTAGTGCGAGCTGGATGTGTTCGGTGGAAGAGATCGCAAACATGAGCGGGCGTACTGTTTGAGAAGTGGCGCTTGGCGTATTCATGAGCAACGAGCTCGAGCCGAGACTTGAAATACAAAAGCGCCAGGTATGGCGCTGGCTCAGCGAGTGCGCGTAAACACAAAAGGAGACACGGACGGATCGGATTGCGCTACACTACCGCCAATCTGCCGCCACACATGTTCCTTCGACAAGCGCTAATAATGTGAAAAGCATCGACTCGGCTACGAGACACTGTTACATTTTTACACTTCCCTAGAGTATTCAGAGTGAAAAAACTGACGGTTTTGTTAAGATTCGTAACGTAATATGACCGGAAATGTCTTTGAATAGTGAGTGTACGGTCTCATCGGGATTATCGGTGATTTGTTCGAATGGAAGTGCTTTCCAGTTGTTCACCTGCACCAGACCTGAAAAAAATCATAGCAATATGCTGACAAATAATATAGTATATCGGTTGATGATTTCCCAATTATCTAGTAGTTATGATATTTTTATTCTCCTCCATGTACTTAAAGATTTCTGTTGTCAACGTAGCGTTTGACTGGCAGGCGTTTTTAGTAACTCGACTCCTCTTCTATCAATTAGAAGCAATTGTGGATCAGTTAATGTGAGTGCGAGGAAATTTCCCAGAGAGTGCACGTGTTACACTTTCAAATAGGAAACTATCACTTCATACAGTATACCGCATTAGACAATTTTCGAGTAGGAAATGTCTTACCGTCTTACTAATTATATATGTATATATATGCATATATATATATATATACGCATACATATATATGACATCTGCGTAAACGTGTTTAATGTAGATATACATACATAAGTGTGTATGTGTATGTGTATGTGTATGTGTGTATATCACAGTGGAATGTGTTAGAAAAAAGAATGGGTGTGGCTTCCCTCTCTTGTTGTTAAGCGAATAATCTCGGTAACAGGTCCGAGTATGTAACGCGGGCAAAGAAAACGGCATGCGCGATCGCATCTCGCTAGATTTTACAACGATTGCGCAACTGAAAGGGAAAGGCTCAAGCCATAACAGGTTCTCCCCTACCCGAAGGAGTCGATGGCATCGAGGCGAAAATTCGTGCATGCACTCTCACATGCTGAATTAGTACCACGGCGACACGCGTGCTTCTACGGCAGTGTCTTCATCTGAACTCTACACTGACGTGATCAAAGCCAAGGCATTAACCACATAACTAAAAAACATGGAAGATGCAGAATCTAAAGCGGAAATCAATTCACGCAGCTTTCAATAGTGTTGGTCTAGGGTTTCGTTGCAATAATCATTGCCGCGTCTATTGACACGTGCTGTTCTGTTGAGACGGACAGTGGGACAAGGAACGATGAGAAGACAGAGAACTTGGAACACGAATACGAGGAGGAAGAAGATTTCGACGGGCGTGCCATCTGGACGAAGTGTCAAAAATAGGCGACATAGATACACTGACACGAACAATAACACGCACACCACATGACGATGCGCGAAAGACGTGAACCACACAGCCGCCTTTTTCCGCCTAACTAAATATGATGGAATCGGGAAGACCTATAGGCAAATTCTAATCAACCACTATTACAGTAGTGAAATTACGAAAAAAAGCGAAGTCAACGGTGTCTTCAAATTGATACTCATGAAAACAAAAGAGGATATTACACCCAACAGCATACAAACGACATATTGTGAAAAAAATACACCACTTTCAACAGCTAAAAAACGAAACATTGTAAAGCGATTCAAAGTGAACATATTAGGATACCTCGAGCATTCAATGCTAGTTGCGGATGTCCAAGAGCTGAGAGGACCGTTTCGACCAACTGACTTAAAATAGTTGTGCCAGATACAATGGCGTAGGTGTCAACCAGTATGTGACCGTCGTGAGCGCATGAAAGACAATGCTGCGCTCGAACTGTTTCCACCGCCACCCGTACGGGGAACATCTGTAACGGCATTCTGGCTTTAAAAAAGATGTCTATGACATCGAAAAATATGAAAACGAATTAGTCGTGAGAACAATCAGGGCAGGTTTTGAAATTTTAGCACGAAAATGCCACGACATAAGGGGCAAGCACGAGACACGCTTGTCGGCGTTCGATCAAGAGATAAGGAAGTCTCTTAAGCCAAACGAATAAAGTGCGTTAAAGAAACTTAATATCCAAATCAAACAATAGTATTAACTTTTAAAAAAAATGTTTAAAAATGTGCTAATAACACCAGAATCACTGCCCTGGGAATAACAGCACTAGGAAATGCATTGAGATTAAGATAAGGCATATTAGCTGAACCATGCCATCTAGTATTCGGTTTCCAAAATGAAATAAACGCCAAAACGAGGTAAACGTTCTGGGTTACTGTACTGACGGAAAAGGTTAGACGGGCTGGATCTTGGCAACCGACTGGCGCGGACCGGAGCGATTAGCCTAGCCTGAACCCCGCCCCCAGTCGTCCCCGCCCTCGAAAAAGCCAATCTCGACACAGCACAACTCGAGATACGATTATCGTATGCCGAAACTAGCCCAACTTTAACGTTTCACTAAGGGTTAAAAGTCGTTAAGCTAAGCACATTACCGTTCTACACTCATCTATGATGTACCCAAAATTAAAGGCAGCACGAAGAGTACTTCATGAAGCCTTCAAATGAGTCGTTGCGTAGGATGTCTACGTCGTTGAATCTCACATCAAAACCTAAAATAACCCGTTAAATTTCACTTACCTCTAGATGTTGCATTTGAATAAATCCACACTCTTTCCAGATAAAATATGGTTAGCGCAATAAAGATAACATAGAACATACGCCTAGCGATTTCACGATTGAGGTATACATTGGTAATCGGACGCTAGTGCGATTGAGAGAACGGTCGGGATCGGTCGGCGAGGAGCGAATCTGCGCGGCAAAACGCAACGGGTTTCAGTGCCCGTGTTTTTGCTTAAGTTCAAGACGGGACGACGCGCGACACTGCGCAGATAGAAGTGATGCCACCCATCACACCGAACGTGATTATACCCGAGCTCTAAGAAAGTTGGGGTAATGGGAAAAAGTAAGTAGAAGCTATAGGACAGGAAGGATACAATTGTCTGTGTATTCACTGATCGATAGAGTTGATACATCCCAGATAAGATAAGATAATACATGGCATTGAATTTGATGCATTGCATCGCACCACTTGTTATTTTATGTAATATTTTTCTATCACTGACGAATTTTTATATATTCTGAAACTAACAAGATCCACTAAGGAGCACTAGTTTTCTTAACAGAGCTCTTGTTGTATATTGCAGCGCAACGAATCTAAGCTGCTAATCGAGATTGTTAATTGGATGGATTTAGCTGGTGTCGTCTAAGCCAGCCAATGCAGCACGTTCGCCCCAAAATCGGGAGAAGGATTACGAGACGACAATGAGATGCCTTAAAACGGATAAAGTACTGCAGCTACGTGCAATCTGCGGACTATGACAAACTTTTCTAATGAGGGGGAATTCGGAGCATCATCTGATTACTATTCTACAATATCATAGCAGCAGAATTGTACAATGACTGGATAATCGTAGCGTATCAGAGTGCGTTTTCTCGAATTTCGCCTTTTGCGATGGTGGTGCTCGGCTTATCGGATACTCATTGATTTTGACCACGGTAGACTGTCAAAAATTGAATGTTCATCCCGACCAGTGAAACTATTACGTTAATGTACAATAGCATTGACAACTAAACTATATAGTTTTCAACCAATAATGATGAAAACACCAATGGAATTATGCGACTATATAATGAACTGTGAGAGACACGAGAACACTTCTCAGTGAACATAATTGCAACCAAACATGATTTACACTGCCGCGTCATTGCAGAGGATTTGAATGGGTTTAGATAAGAGTTAGATGCTTTTGTAACCAGAAAACGTGTCGTGAAGCAGAGTATGGGGATCGAATATGATAGCGTATGATAGACTAAGGCATGTGCTATCGTGCGTTATCTTTGGGTCAGGCCGCCAAATCGGATCCCCGGTTAATAAACTAGGGAACAAACAGCAGTGCTTGATAAAGCGATGGATTGATACTAGGAGAGTCGAATCAGATCAATACCCGACAGTATCATACATGGAAGTATGTGACGAAATAAGATCCAGAGAACGTCGAGTTGATTGGGTTTCGGATTAGCTTGGCTTACAAAGAGTTCATCGGTGTAGCTGAAATGCTTCCTCGAATCGTTTATGTATAAGGAATGTTCTAGAATATACTTCCGAATTGATTTTTATTGCAGTGGGATTCGAACGAAGCTGCATTTACCTTCTCAACGCGAGTTTATTTCGGTGACTACAAAGTATAATTAGAAAAAGGTCCTCCAGCATTGCTTTTGTCTTGAATCAAGTCGATTTTAAAGTTAACTATTCTTTTAAACCCCATTTTTTCTTTTGTCTAATCTGGGAATCGTCATTTCAAAATTGAATGCATGAATGTCGTCAACAGATCGGCAAATTAACAAAATCAGTAACGACTTCTTGTTCCCACCATTCAGCTTCCAATCGGATCCTTGGAGAACTAAATTGGGAGCAAACGGTTGAACAGGGAATGATACTCATTAGCACAAAGAATGAAAATTCGGCACTGTGCGTGGATCGATTTTCGCTTCACATTCAGTAGCTTCATGCATGGCGAATCGTCATCCGGAAACAGTCACGCTTGTACACACTATGAGTGTCGTGTCTAAAAAACCCTTATTGAAAATGTTCATAGAGCTCGTGCCTCTAAAGATGCTACAATCGAAGACGAGGTGAAAGTGGCAAAAGAAATGAGTGGATTGCAGAGTGCGCAAACTCACAACTCTCGATGCCCTTCAATCAAACTCAGAACGTTTTCTAACGACTTTTATTGGTCCCCGGAACGAGTTTGCGCGTTAGGCAGGGAGCGAAATTTTCCCCGCGATCGACATCATTTTCTGCCAGCCGAGATTGCGTAACCTGCTGCTGGAGTGTGCCTGAGGTGGTGAAGGATAAGCCTTCAGATAGGAATGCGAGCAAATAAACAAACACATAAATATATACACACATGCGTACGTACACACAAGCATACAAACATGTATATACATGCGTACATACATGCACACATACAAACATACATACATACATACATACATACATACATACATACATACATACATACATACATACATACATACATACACATACATACACACACATACATGCATGTATACATAAATACATAGTTTACGTAAATACACAAACACATGCAAACTCGAGCGGTGGTTGTAGGAATAAACTGATGTTTCAGGTGGCAAAAAGAAAACAACTACCTGAAACAGAAAGGTCATTGAGATAGGGGTTCAAGAAAAGGTTTAAATCACCATGAGATGCATTGCAAACTCCTCTATGGCCTTCGATCCGCTAGTTTCGAAAATCTGTTAAGAAAAAGAATATATTTGCCAAGTTGTGGTTCACTTTCTATGGGAAGATTCCAGCTAAATAATGAAGCGTTCTAATAGTCGAAGAAAACGATTGAATCGCATGATTTCGCGCTCCTATTACAGTTAAACGTTGGCACAGATAAACGCAATCGCAAAAAGAAAAAAAAAGACGAGAAGGATGAAAAAAAGCAGAACAGTTCAGATTTTGCTCTTCTCACTAGCTCATCGCCTACGACACCGCTTTGTAATTTCGCGTAACTATTGTCGTTTTTTTTTTCGAACAAGGAAGACTAGAAAGGACTAATTTAACGAAAACACATTTCATCCCCTGTCTGCTTTGTCATTGTTAATCGACCAAAACATTCATCCAAATATGGTAGGTTTCTATTGATGCTTACGTAGGTCTATTTTAAGTTCCGATTCTGTGTTCGTCTCCATACTTTGTTCTCTATTAAATCACTCTCTTCACATTGTTAACATCTCATGTGGACACGTGTGCGTGTATATGTCGAGATGCCGTTTTTTCTCAAAAACTGGTGACTTGTATTACTTTGAATTGATAAGTGAAACGTATTGAAGTAAACGATTCTCTGAGAATCCTACAAAAACATAACTAGGCATCATTTTGTTATTGCTCCACCTCTACAGAGCAAGAAGCCACGTAATCTGGTGCGTCTCAGTGGGAATGTAAATATGAACATCAATACGTTCATTGCTGGTGTGCATTTCGTGCCATGATGTCCGTTAGAACAAGCTTCAATGCAATGAAGACGATCTGTTCTGATAACGTAATAGACACGGATAATTAGTTAAGGAGATTGATGTGACAGTGATGACACAGAAGATGAATTAAGTGATTGTGGCCGTGTGTTTTACTGTCGGAAAGCAGTAGAAGGGGTGGAAGATCACTCATCTGAGGCTGATTCATACGCGGCAACGCGGCGTCTTCGTCAGGAATACCAAACACGGCCTGGATGGCATTTATGACGAGCGCAAGAGGCAAGGATGAATAGATCCATCGATCGCTCAACAGACAACGAATTCTGGCTACTCGCGCCTATCAAAAGACACTTCAGCTTTAGGGAATTCGTAACCTAAAATGCATTTCATCGTCAAACCTTTCATAAGCACAAATGGATAATAAAAGTGGGTATAGTTAACATACTAGTAAAAATACCACAGAATGGTTGGAAATGCACTGAAATGCAGTGTCCATTACGTGGCAGCAAATGAAGTGCCGGCTGCTACAGGACGCATAGGCCACCCAAACTAGATCATACTAGGTGACTGGAATCAACCAACATTCGTACTGTATGAAAGAACACTGCCGAGTGATGTTCCCCATTAGAGTGGTGCACCTTCTCCAGTGCATTCGACTCGATGCGACAACGACGAGCTGTGACGATCGACTCGGATCTACGCGGTGAAGAAGGAGAGGATTATTTAATTCCGGAATTGTGTCACATACGTATGTAGATGGAAAGTGTTTCTGGAAGATAGTAAACAGTTTTATTGACTATTTAAAAAAGGTCTGATAAGATAAGATCATCGTCACCTCATTACCTCTAATGCGGTCGTCGTTGCATGAAATCGATTGTGTTGTCATATCTCGTACATAAGATTGTGCTGTCGTTGATCTTGCATCGAACCTTTTTCAGTGGCTCATACAAGTATTTTCTGCGGCAATCATATATTCGGCCAATATTCTATGCACTTCCTTGTAACTGAACGATTTGGAAATGCTCGACGCCGTTAGGAATTGAATCGAACGTCCAAGTGTTAGTAATGACTAAGTTGTTACCAACCCTAAACTCTGATTGAGAACAAAGGAGATAGCACGAAAATGAACATATTACTGGAAATCAATTGTTATCGTTTTAGAATCGTCGCCGACGTAGACTATTATTCAAAGCCATCAGTCACAAGAATTCTTCGCATCGTTCCATATCATTAACGTGATTAATGCTGAGATATTTCCCAATGCAGGTATAGAATTTCATTCGAAACGATTTTCGTTGAGCAGTAAATGACTAGTTAAATACTTATGAACATTTCATCTACCTTATAAGAACATGCGAACAGCATTCTATTGCGATCCACTCAAGTAAGAAAAATTTTAAACTAAATAGAATGCAACATGTCTACAATGACTCTATAACCTACGCAGGCTTTGTTTATATCAAGGTGATGTTAGATTGTAATTATGTGACACTTCGCAGTACAGGGAACACAAGAAAGCCCTGAAAAAGCTATCCATTAACTTTCGCTTTCCATCTTTTTTCGACTTGATCGAGCGCAACTCCTTTTCAATGTAGTGGAGTGACAGAGGCACTTCAAATGTACTTTAAGCGCGTCAAAAAAACCAATTTATAGTATGTTTGCTTTCTTCTAAGACTTATTTCGCAGCCCATATCTTCCTCCAAGCCTGAGCAAGCCCTTCTTTCTCTAAGCCTGAGAAAATATTTCTCTGAAATAGAAATGTGTTAGTGAAAAGGATAATATTTTTTACAAGCGTAATAAAATATTTCCGCACTTTTCAGCCTATATTCAGAGCACACAGCTGCTCTCACTCTGTAGAAAAGGAATAGATATTTAAAACAAGAATACACGTTAGCAACGTTGTTCAACAATAATGGCTAGTATCAGCAAAGTAAAATTTTAGAAATGGTACAAGTAGCACATACAACGCATTATGGATGACGAAATGGGGTATTTTCGATGTTAACACCATATGGACTTCTCTCATGTAGGGGTTTTCACGGAGCGATGTCGTTCATCTGTAGGTGGACGATATGGGCTTAGTCGGTGATGAAATGTGGCATGCACTCTTACCCTGACGCATGGCTGAATTCAGCAGTTGAGGTTTCTGTCTCTGTTGTCTTAGATGGAAAATATTAGCTTCTAACTTACGTATATGTGTTACCTTACTCATCCATAGGTGAGTAGACAACCTGATCTGTGTGCAAATTGTGCTAAACACATTGATCCAACCATTATCTTAATCATGTGATTAGAAGGCGCATTGCAAGCAGCTCGAAATTATCTCCAACAAACCAGCCCCAGATTTTTCTTTTTGAAAAAGTCGTGATAGTATACTTATACCACAGGTTAGTGAATTTGCCCATGGACGCCGTAAAGAATGGTGTTCAGCCAAGCTATAGCTCAGTGCGTGATAGCGACTAAATGAGATTTTATTGGCTCCCGTTCGATTCACTAAATGTTTGATGAGATTAAAAATGACACAGGTGATATCGATAATGGTATATCATCGAACAAGTTTTAAAATGATAAAACAGCAAGTTTAATCGAACGAATAATTTAATTCCTTCTTCATTTCATTTTCGCTCTTTACTGTAAGTTATTTAAAACTCTTTTTATTTCAGGTTTTGTTGCTCGCTATCCAATATGATACTTTCTCAACCATGATCTTTCGCAAATGGATATTCTTCTATGATTTGAAACAAGGAAAACTAATAATCGAAGACTTCTCCTAATCTTTTAATACATTTTCTTTGATCTTTTCCACTTGCAGCTCCCATACGATGGGAATTTTTCTTATCAATGAAATGAATGCATTTGACTACCAATGTTTACACACAGCATTTACAACCTTTTACTATTTCGCCTAATATTGTCTATATATTCGATCGGAGAACGTTTTCGATCAGTCAATAGACTTGCTGCTCTCTATGATTAATCCTAGTCACACGGAGACGAAACAGATTTCTTACCCAGTGGAACGCAAACGAATCTAGCGAAAACCAAGGAAAAATGTAGCACGAGTAAGACTGAAGACAATTGTAGCACGACTACTCATAATTACACGGACGATCATCCATGAATCTTATTCATTTAGTGAAGCGGAAAGATCTCTCACCTCCAATCGAAAGCAGATACTGACCTAAACACTTTCATGGATGACGGTTGCAAAGAAAAGAAACCACTAGAAGTAGAAAAAAACTACTGCACCCAACAGTTACTATTGAAAAAATAAAAGGATGAAGCTCTCGGCGTTAATCCATACCTGAGAGTGCGCCATGCATTCGACTTCATTAAGCATCGGTTGGAGGTGACTGAATGCATATCTGGCGCTTTCAATGACTCGTAGTGGCCTAGCGATGCACCGAGCCGGTGTTGCTATCCTCTCAGAAAAGTCTGGACCAATTTGCCGAACCCGAGGGGATGGAAGGATTGGTGGGCCATGGGCGTGCGGATCTGTTACACGCGTGTGTTGCAGGGTACCTCCTACGACCTCTGCCCCACACGCAGTTACTATTTCGGTGAGTAATTCAGTTTTCTAAGTAGCCAAAGATACAAAACCATTTGAATAGCCTTGGTAGCGTTGCTATAAGCACCAAAAACAAATCCAAACTGGCAAAAATAACCAATAGGCTTTGTTCTACCAGACGTGCTTTCTTCGCATAATTAAGAAAGATATTTTTCAATAATAATGGCAGTTCATAAACTACGTTGCCAGGATATGATTAAGGTTAATATGAAGTCTGAAAATACTAGAGTTCTGATGAAAATTTTCCATTCCTTCTTGTGGAAGTCAAGTTTATCAACAATAGGTAGTTGACCGATTGGTGGCAGAGTTACTTGGAAGGATAAAAGAATTGGTATGATGAATCATAGGTCATGAATAGGCCACAGCAAGTCATTGTATAGGCTACACCAGTCACTTTAGCCATGCTACGAATGGAGTAGACTGCTTAAAATCGAAGTCTTAACGGATTTCAAAACATCGGTGGTCGGTGATAGAACCCGTTCGTGTGACTGTTTAACACGATTACCTTTACGCTGTACTTTTCGTCGGCAACTCGGCTGTGACAGTAAGTTCACAATGAAGAGAATCTATTCTGCCGACGTCTATACAACAACATTTAAAAAAAAAATAGTTTCTTCTTTACATTAAACAACATCACCAAAAACTATCAGACATAAGATAACTACGTCACTTGTCTCTCATTAATAAAAAATTGTGTGTCATAGACGGTGAGGTGGGTTCTTTTCTTAGATTAACTCATCATAAAAAATCAGTACCGCGAAAAGTTATCCATACAAAAAGACGGCATTACATAGCAAAAATACATCCATGAAAAATATTGAAAGAAGAAAGTATGACCTGCGACCAATGAAATAATAGTAATGACACCGTGTAAAAGCAAATAAAACTACTTATAACAAATTTCCATATATGTTTCTCATAGTTTTTGAAGAAAAAAAAACGAATGAAACTATAAAAAAAAATACGATGAGAGTGAGCGTGAGAAATTTGAGAGCGGAATTGAATCACTTGAAGCGTGCTAGTGCAACTCCAGCAACTTAGTGAATGACGTAGACAACATAAGTGACTGTCATTCGAGGTAAGAAATTCATTTCTGGATTACGATTTACTAATAGATCATCTTGTGCGCAAATCCCATCTGGGAGTTTTATTTGCTGATAAGAAAACAACTGCATACGTGTATTTGAGCAGCTCAGTGTCGTTCTCATTTCGTCTGAATATACGGATTTTTGTGATTCGTAAAGCGAAATCCACAACCAGAGTCATAGTGCATGCAAATCCTAGCGAAACTACCACAACCGTTTTGCGAAGTGTTCACATATTATTGCGTAACGTAAACATCTGTGCACGAGAATACGTCTAAAAATAGGATAAGCGAAGAACAGAAAGAACTCTACGGACAGAAGAAAAACATAGGGGTGCTAAGCATCAATACACAACAATAATTAGCGGTAAACAATTGAAGCAAACAACGTAAAAGCAAACGAGTATTAAGAGAATGTTTAAAAAAAAATTCCTCAGAAAAAAGCTGATGAGAAGAAGATATGTTTCAGATCAAATGTACCACCTAGTACTAGTTCACTAGATAATATTATAGAAAAGGTTGTTTATTGACATATTTTAACCTTTCAACGACTTCTTGACAGCTGTGATTTACATACTGTCAAGATAGAAATGCTAAAAAAAAATTTTTCCTGAAGTTATCCTAATTATTTCCTTAATCTTCCATGCTCAAAAGTATAGTTGCGTTAACGAAGTTTCTTGTTAGTATCGGCTTCGACAAGACGGACCGTTGACGGTGTGGTAAACCGTTGAATTGGACTGGTCCTGATTGGAAAACGTCTTCGTGGAAATGCGGCACTAGCTGTACGTTGAGCAGACTGTTTAGAAATAACGGAAACTTCTGACGACACACTAACCGCTTTTGCTTCCGTCAATGGACCCATTATCGGTTTCTAAAAGGTTATGAAATTGGATGGTATAGTATAAGGAAAAAATGAAAAAAGTAAAAAAAAAATAGTTTGCATAACCCTCCTCTGTGGAAAACTATAATGTCGGTCAAAAGACAAAGTGGCCCAGATATTTTGAGCATTATTGGACATTTCTTTAACCGAACTTATTGTGATTTCTTTTCATTAATCTAATAATAAAACACTCGCTAATTCAATACCAAGTGAAAATGAGCCAAATGGAACTATAATACAGAAAAAATGATGTCTAGAAGAGTTTAGAAAATGCAAGCAAAATAGAAATAAGATTGAAATGAAGGAAAATGGAAATATATTCAACAACCTCAACAGTTCGACGACTGCTATAGCCTGTTCCTTGTGTTTTTATAGAACGCTGATGCAAATAGGAGCGCCCAAGAGTACTTCTTGAAGCAGTATCTATGCGATTCTAAATAATAACGATAGCTTTTGCTACAGTTAATTTGAAAAAGTTGCCAGTAATTTGATACTGGAGTCTTTCTCACTTCCTTCTTAACCCAGTTCATCATTTGAGGACGTGTGCACCACATAATTAATAGAAGACCTGTGGGAGAAAAAACAAGGATAGAACTAAAATTGAAGCAGTTCCACGGATACTTCTTAACCTTTTTTTTACAGAACACTCCGAATACAGCTAAGAGACTGTATGTTAAACACACTGTAGGGGTGAATTCATGACAGGAACGAAATATCCGCTCTTATAATTCTGTCATCCCAGAGTACCTTAGCGAATTACGGTAGTGCTTAAAAAATTCCACAAATATTTACCGTATTGAGTTTCTTCAGGATGTTGCCATGTTGTATGGGAGCGGATAGAGCTAGATTTGTCGCTTGATTATATTCTGGTGGCGTCCCTAAATAACATAAACTATATACACAGAAAAAAAAAACGATGCAAAGAGAAGAAAGGTCTTATTGAGATTTTGACATACCAGCTGGCTGATTTGTGAACACTACATGTCTTGTCGTAGAAGATTGAGGATAGACTTGACCACTAACTTGTTTTGCTTGTCTGAAATCTGCATTCGTAAGCATTCTAAAGAAGGTTATTTCACTTCAACAAATAACTAATTAGATGTGATTTTTGGGTTATAGCAAATATTTACTTTTCAGTCAAGTGTACTTCGTTTATTTTTACGGTCAAAAAATATTTAGTTATTTGATTTAAAGGAATTCCATGTAATACATTTAATGTTAGACATTTTTTCACTAGTGAAAGGTAGCGCCCAATTGAACAATATGTCTCAAACGTTCCCCCTATTTTTTGCAAGCTGTGGAGAACCTCCCAACGGTTTACGGCCTCATCGCCGCTAGGAGGTACCCCTGGGTGTCAGACTGCGTTGTACAGCAAGTGGATTCGTAACCCCGATAGAGCCTCCCAAGCTGAGAAGGAGTCCGGCGTTTCCATCAGGAAGCCTAGCTAAGAGTAAATCAATACCGGGATCCACCATCGTCTTGGTATCAAAGTCGAATGATGACGAATTTTCCTTTGATCAACAAAGGCTGTGACTGCTGTGGTGGTGAGGACGTGGGGAGACTTTGGCCATGCTGACCTCAAGCAAATCTCCGAACGGCTGTGTTTGTATTGAGGCCCGCACAATCAGTGAGGAAGGGACCGTTCAAGTATGAAGTGAGAAAGTGGAAAAAACGCATTAAATAGCTGCTTTACTTCATATTACTAGAGAAAAATAGATTATAGACATAGCTTTTGTTGCGAAAATAAGTCAACTTTGGATTATTGTTCACTGCTCTGAGCATTATATACATTTATCTTTTCTCATTAAAGATACGTTCCACGACCCTAAATCAATGTCGACACTCTCAAATACGCTCACTGAGAGCCGGAAGTACAAAGCAACCAATGCTACTAAATACACTAAATCAATGGGATAAATGAGATAACGTAAATCGTAATTTGAGCTTTCATCACATTCTAAGCGGGTCCAAGTACTTCTTGTGTACGTTTCACAGCTTTGTGAATATCGCCAACAGAGGACAAAGGTATCGTGTGTGGATGTGGCTGTAGCTTGAGAATGTGTCATCTTCTCTTGTTATGTGTCATCTTAGGAATTCAGATACAGCCCTGATCTGATATTCTCAGGCTGTCGCGACAAAATCGCCGGGCTTTGTGAATTTGATGAAAGTTTGCAGCCTTGTGACTCTCGTATTCTTCCAGTGCCTTCACTAATACTGTGCCGGCACCGAATCGTGCGAATGTTCAACGGGATCACCCGTGGACGATGGAACAGGCCGAAAATTAAGTAAACCTTTACTAATATTGTAATGTTAGGAGCGTCTTGAAGTATCTGCTTCCTTTATGGAGAAATACAGCACAAGGCGTCCATCTAAATATTTCTGATCAATGCTACTTAATGTGTTAACTTTTATTTACTGGCTATTCTTTTTTTCATGGCAAGGTACTATGCGAAACGTAATCACACAGATACTGAGGATATGACCAAAAATAGGAAGCTCAATAATGCTCCTTGATGTTTTCCTCCATTTTCATATTAATTGCATCTGAGGCACTCTGTGGACAAGACTTCCCAGCTAGAACAGTGTCGTTACCTGTAAGAACTCAGGTGCTGTGCTTTTGGTTGCGGTTGTTGTTGCTGTCGTTGATAATATTGTTGGGGCAAAGGCCCCACTCGCTGATCAGTGTTGTAAGGTTGCTTTTGATACAAATATGGGTAACTCTGCACCACTCTCTGGTATATTTGTTGTTGTCGTTGTTGTTGTTGTTGTGGTTGTGGTTGTTGTCGCAGTGGTTGTTGTTGCTGTTGTAGTTGCAGCTGCTGCAGATGTTGATACGGTTGTGAAATCTGCTGCTGATTGCTGAATGCTGCCAATCCTGGTAGTTGTTGAAACTGTTGAAGTTGATGCGGGCTTTGCACTTGTTGTGAATAGGCCGTTTGTTGAATTTGATAAGGCTAAACTGATTTGAAATATAATAAAATGACCGAACTATCACGGTTTTGATCCACAAAACGAAAACCAACCTGAGGCAGCAAAGTTGGAAGGTGTTGAGACTGTGGCTGACCATACTGATGATGAAATACATAACGGAGTGGTGAATGAATGGCATGATGTGGCTGATAAAGTGGTAACGACTGTATATTCAATTGAAGAGGATTGTACAATGGCTGTTGCCAGTTATTGTAGAGAGGCTTAAAAATTTATCAAAAAAAATTATAGCAAGCATAATGCACCTTTTAGAAAAGCCCGTTAACTCACGTAATGTGGTTGAGTAGTATATTGCCCTTGAGATAAGGTTCCTAGTGTGGGCGAAGGTGTCGCGTAGGGTGTTTTTCCAATAGGTATTGGAGATACTTCTCTTTGTAGTGGATCTTTGGTAGCAAATTCCATTAGTGTAAGTGGTGGAAGCTGTTGTGTACCGGTGAAATGAATCTTCTGCGCAGAATGAAGAGCCTAAAATTCACACAAGTCACAAGTGCCACCATGCAAACAAGAAAGAACACCAAATATAATATCTTCAACTGATTTTTTATAGTAAAATTTAAGAAACACACAGAATGAACGACAGGAATCGTTGTTGTTTCCGAAGCTGCCAAGTCTGGCAGTTGGCGGAAATAAGCTAAGTGCGCCTGGGCAGCCTAAAATATCGGTCATAGTAGGGAGCATGTCAATAGCCCTAGCTGTCGTCTCAACGAACTTAAATGTATCGAACATTTATATAAATATACAGAAAAACTGCGGATAGTTCCAGCAGGCATATACAGTAAAAAAGCATCAAATTATTAAAGAATTTCTTTAAAAAACGGTTTGGAGTTGATCAAGCCCTTAGGAAAGTTATGCATTTGACTCCACTAAATATCGTTGAACTTATCGAATGCATATTTAGTCCAACCTTCCAAGTGTTTACCGCCTCATTGTAGCTGGGAGGTGTTCCTGGGTGTTGGACTGCGATGTACAGCGAGGGATTCATCCCCCAGCAGGGTCTCCTAAGCAGGGGAGCCCGGTGTTTCAATCAGGAAGCCAAGCTAAGAGTGAACCAATACCAGAATCCACCACCGTCCTAGTATCAAAGTAGCACGGTGGCAAATCTTGCTCTGATCCACAAAGGCAGCGCCTGCCTGTGGTGATGAAGACCTGGACCAGACTTTGGCCAAGCTGGCCTCAGAACTCCAGGAAACAATAATGGCTTAACCAGCACACCTCCGAAAAATGGAGATTATGTTGGTTGGAGCCCGCACAACTAGTGAGGACAGGCCGTTCAAGCATCTAGTAAGTACGTATTTGGTCTAAATGCTGTTCTACCAAGTCATATATTAAGTTAGTGTTTCGTTTTAATCTTTCCAGGAAAGTCCATTACTAATTTATCCTTTACGGAAAAATGAGCTGAATGCTCATTTCTAGTCTCGAGATGGATCCAATGATGACATGCAATATGAAGGTGGCACCGCTCTTCTAAACTAAGATAACCGCGTATGCTTAATTAGCCATTGGCTGTTGTACATCCGAGTTCAACATTTGAAAGCATTCTGTTTTTAAAGTGAGACGGTTATTATCACTAAATATATCGAATTTGTGGCTGCAGCGACTCCAGTACAATTACTGAAAAGTCTTCGGCTACTCCTCATACAGAGAAATGGTTGGACCCTTTTCAGATCTACATTCAACCAAGATGAAGCATCTAGCAATAGAAGAAAAAACTAAACTGGAGAGTGTTTTCTTCACAAGACTCCTTTTGTTTCGCGTATTAAAATCTGGTTTACCATGTTCCTTTTCTGATTGTCAAGAATGCCATTGCGATGTTTAACACGATAACTTTATAGTAAACGTTTTACTCCTGCCCACCTTCTCTTGTGGTTCAATATTATTTTGAAGTTCTCTTGTAGCTTTCGCTATTCGTTCACGATTTTTCTGCTTTTTCAGTGGTATATTTTGACCTGCAGATGTGAAATCCACTTTCGGTGATTTCAAGGTGTTATCGTTACCTTCGACCTAGAAGACAAATAAAAAATACCGGAAAGAAAAAGCTACGAAGAGGGAAATGGGTACACTAAGGAGGTGATAGAGTGGGAAACCCTACAAAAACGTAATATTGTAAAAAATTTTTCTCACTTGCGACACGATCTCCATTATTTCCGACTCTTTTAGTTTACTCTTTCGTAGAACGTCAATTAACTTTGAGAGATTCGGCACTCCAGTTCGAATTTCTGCGTTCAACGTTTTCGCGGCCGAGACTCGGTCTGGCGTCAACTAAGAAAGCATATTTAACGTTTGTTTAACTCCTTAACATCACATATTTATACTTTTAGTAATTTTTTGAGTGAGCTGAAAACAGAGAAATACTTGTAACGAAAAAAATCGATTCGTAAATTTCGACGAATATTTAAATTTTACCCCAAATACCTCTCTTACAACAGAGTTTAATGAATTGGAACATTAAAAGTTAAAACATTGCAATTTCTGATGCAGCTTCAGCCTCACTTGGTTCAATACCGATTTGTGCTCCCCATTTCACAGCCGTTGACAGGTGAGAGTGCTGTTAGGTTAATGTCCTGAAATGCAACGTAAGGGCCTCTGTTGTCGTGGTTGATAGCGCGCGAGCCCTTTTCGAGGGTTAATGAAGGTTCGAAGCCCCGTTGAGGTCCCAGGTATTGCTCATTTCTCAGCGTCCTTGTGACTGTACTTCACATGACACCCTACCAAGAAAAAAGAATAGGCAGTAATTAAAGGTTAAAACAATAAGAATTTCAACTTTTATGACTTACACATGTATTTTTTCTTGCATCTAGCACAGTTTTACTTCCCATTTTTTATGTGGTAATGAAATATCCACTATTCAGCTAAAGTTACGAGAGAATAAGAGCTAGAGAAAATCATCTACTAAAAAATAAATGTAGAGAGGTAAGCCAAAATATTTGAGGAAGAGAGGCACGTTTACTAACAGCTGTGAAAAGCAGACTTGAAAAAAGGATCCCGTTTAATATGAAAGACATTCATACTATAACTTAACGAAACAGGAGAAAAAAAACAATCTTCCCTATGCTCACCGAATAGAGGTGAATTCACTAAAACCGACAAAAAATAAACTGAAAGAAAATATGTGAAGGTAAAGGACAAATCTCTCGGAGTTAATCAATCCCTAAGGGATGCACCATGCATTCGACTTCACCAAGCATCGTCAGAAGTAATTAAATCATACCTCGAGTACACATTGACTCCCAGTGGCTTACCGATGTATCAATATAGTGCTGCCGTTCTTCCGGACACGTCTGGTATCAATTTGCGGATCATGGAATGACGGAAAATTTGGCGAGCCTAGCACGCAGGACAGAGAAAGCGAGCGATCCATTGTGTATTTTAAGGCACTTCTAACCACTTCGCTAAACATTCCCAAAGAAATGTATATCTTAAATACACGGAAGAAAGAAATCCTGAGGCCACTTCAAGTGCGAGCAATTTGAATGAGCCGTTGAATATTTTCATAGTTGAATGATTACCTTATCGGACTTAGGACATGGTTTCATTTTTGATTTACTTTCATTTACTTCACATTTCATTATTATCGTCTAGCAATAGACGAAATTCAACGAACCAGATTTTCATCACCGTCATTCCTTGCCTCGTTGGTGTTTTCAACGCTAGACTGTCCATCGGCTGTCATCCCCTATTACATCAAATCATATCAAAGTTTACTTTCCTTTACTTTTTTTTTCTCTTCATTGTTCTCTATTGCTGTTTTTGTCACGAAGTGTTATAATCCTCCCAACGGTTTACTCCACATCGTAGTTGGGAGGTGTTTTTGGGTGTCCGACTGCGATGTGCAGCGAGGGATTCATCCCGCAGCAGGGTCTCCCAAGTGAGAAGGGCTCCGGCGTTTCCATCAGGAAACCTAGCTAGGAGTAAACTAATACCAAGATTCACCACCATCCTGGTATCAAAGTCGCACGGTGGCAAGTCTCCCCCTGATCCACAAACGGCGCGGCTGCCTCTGGCTGCTTGTGGTGCTTGAGACCTGAGGCAGGTTTTGGCCAGGCTGAGCTCGAGATTCCAGGTAACCACAGTAGCTTAACCAGTAAATCTCCGAAATAATAGAGATTATGCCGGGGCCAGCACAACTATTGAAGATGGGCCATTCAAGTATAAGTTCAAGTAAGTAAGTATTATAATAACTACCTCATCAGTGTAATCACTATTTGTGGTTGAGCTGCTGCTTTTGAGTAATTCAATTCGAATTTCTTTGAGTGGCTGTGGTGTAATTTGTTCTCTTATGGAATTCCTTTCTTGCTGAAAGTCACTGCTGAGTCAATAAAAACGACAACAATCACGATAAAATCACAATGTAATCGTGAATGCACCCGTAAGCACCAGTTACTGGTTCTAAAAGTTTTTTTTATAGTTCTTCACGAAAGATCTCGTGCAATTATAGCAACGCAAGCTTTCCTAAAATCCTGTGACAAAACAAATTTAAAAAAATAAAGCTCTCAGCATTGATCGATCCCTGAGGGATGTGCTTTGCATTCGATTTCATTAAGGATCATTTGTAGGTGATTGAATGCATATCTGGCCATTACAATGACTCACGGTGGCCTGCCGATGTATCAAGCCAGTACTGTTATCTTCTCAAACAAGTCTGGTACCAATTTGCCGACCCCGGGAGGATGGAAGGTCTGGTGAGCCATGGGCGCGGGGATCTGCCACACGTTTGTGTTGCAGGGCGCCTCAGACCACTGCGCCAGAGGCGCCCTTCAATCCTATGATACAAAATTAAAATGTACGTATTATAGTCAAAGGCTGCTCTTTCCGTTAACAAGCTAGTACGATGATGCTCTCAAACTTTATTCGCCGAAGGATTCGAAGTCTTAGCCTTCTTGAGATCTTCTGTGATTCTAGTTGCATGTCCAAGAAAAGTATACGTTACTCATGTATAAACATATAATATAACCTCGAATGTGAGGCATGCGTGGTTTACATTTTTGTCAATACATGGATTAAAATACAGTACATTCTGTTTCAAGGAATGCACTGACTGTGAATGAATTGTAATTTGCAAGACAAACGTTCAATATAAATGGTGCTCTTGAACAAAAATTGTGATGTTTCTTAAAGTGCCAAACACAAAACGAGCTGTTTCCTTTTTCCGAACACATCAGAATTTCCTTGTAAGAAGATTTCCAGACCTATTACCTCTTCAGGAAACAGCGTTATTGGTGAGGAACTAGGGCTTGAAGTAACTGTTGTGATATCCACATCAGAATCACCAATATCCGACAAAGCTGTAGTTGTCTGGAAGCGGAATACAATATTTCGGCTAGTAGCATGGAAACATAAAAAAACAATTGGATAGACAAGATTTTAAAGAAAAAAAATTAAAGGTGCCTTAGCACTTCTGAGTGAAAACATTCGAAAACATCAACATAGAAAAATAGAAAATTCGATAGTCTAATCTACCTCTTAGTGTAACCATATGAGTTGAAGTGGTATTCAGGTTTGCTTTCTAGTAATTTTCATCATAGTGGTAATGTACATCAGATAAGCCATAAAGCGCTGTGCAAAGAGTAATTCCTTTAAGATTCGTCTGACATCAGACTATATCCGTAGTGTATTAGAGGTGGCTGGATTCATATATGACCTATATAATGACATGTGGTAGCTTAGCGATGTATCAAGTCAATGTCTTTATGCTTTCAGACAAAACTGGTGCCAAATTTCGGAAACCAAAAGGATGGGACGTTGGTTAGTCCTGACGAGAGATCGAACTAATGAACACTTTGTGCTGCATGATGACACCTCTAACAACTGCGTCACATGAGTGCCTATCATAGCTATAACGATATGAAACATAATACGATTTTACGACCTTAGATCTAAGAGAATGAGCTTTATAATGCAAAGGAAAACATACTATTTTGATTTATAACCAACTTTAATCATTAACTTACCGTTATCTCTTCTTTTTCACTACTATCGTTATAGTCTTCAATGCTTGGAGCCGGAAAATCTGTAAGAAAAATAGTTAAACCTTGCATAAAAAAGTGCTGGAAAAGTTTTGCAAAGACGGTTTAACATTTTTAAATAGTACTTTCGTAATAAAGGATAGATTACTTGTTCCGAATTCTGGACCAATTTGTGAACTTGGAGTTCCAGGACCAATAGGGCCTAATGCACCAAGATTTGGAGGACCAGCAATGCCACCACTTTGTCCAGACATAAGGGCTCCTGGAAATAAACATTATACGACCTCAAGTCAACTTTTACACTAAATAACACAACAGGAAATGAACTGTTTTCTACTCGTGCAATGACCAGTTGGGAACATTTTGTATCACCGACATCACCTGTGGTAGCTTAATTATCGTGTTACTTGAGGTAACCAGTCAGTGACCACCCTTTGACTCTATAACGCACAGTAATCCCACAATAAAGGTACCTAGATTTGGTTAGAAGTTTCCTCTTAGCTAGGTTCCCGAGAAGGCATTGCTTGGAGCATGTCCCAGAAGGAATGCAATTCAACACGAAGAACACCTGCCCGTAGTTAAAATGAGGTGATAAGCTACTAGGTGCATTACAAGTACCCTAAAAATTACCTTTACCAAATGTGCTTTCGTCTGCTAATATCTGTTGTAATGAATAGATAATAACAAAGACTTGATCCGTTCTTATCGCTTTCTGTGTCTGATTAATGGGCTTGTATTGTCGATGAATAAATAGATATGGGTTTTTGACTTATAGTTCTCAAGAATATTCTGTGCAATGTTCCTTATCGTGGCCTGAAATTGTTCGCAATCCACTTCGCTGCCGCCATTATAGTCATTGCCATGGAAATCGATATCCAAAAGAATTCCAAATGTGAACAAAGACTAATCATTACCTTTTTGTCAAAAAAACCTCTCATTACTCCTTTTAGAACTACAAAGCTATCATGTATGCGCCGCTCTGATTGCCGTTCAGCCCAATTAAGCATTGTGTAAAATCATTACTAAAAAAGCTTATCTTTTTCGTCATCTATCATATGGTGTGAATCAAATCGTGCTAAAATGACTACACCTATTCTTGGTTGTGAATGAAAAGAGTGCGTGAAGGTCAATCGCAGTATGCGAGCCAGATTTTTAGCGCTGATCCGAATTAGTCCGTGATCATTTTCGAAATCAGAGCGACAAGAGTTTGTGCTATCTTCGAATCCCTTATGTCACATCGGAGCCATATTGTCCATTTTCAACTCCATCACATGAGATCTATATTGAAGAATGCTTATTAGAAGAGAAAAACAAAATATTATCTCATAAATTGTGGTCCAACTTTACCCATATACTTGTGCCAACCAAATCGCCATCCTTTCAGGATCAACAAGTTTGATATGAGAATGTTTGGGAAACCTCTATCCGATTCAAAATATAGGAAAGGAAATGGAAATGTTATACCGCTGAAGATGTGAAAATGTTTCAGAATAGACTGCCTGTCAATTTGACCTTTCCAGACTTTGAAGGAGGTCAAATCGTCTATAGGTCACTAACTGTAGAATAAATCTTTTTGTTTACAATCCTGCTTGCCAAAGCAGAAAACACTAACTTACTGAAAACCCCCAATGTTGATAGTAAGTTTGTCCTGAGCATTGGAATAATAGCAGTTTTTTACACTTTCCAGAGCCTGAAACTGATGTACTGATCCCGGTGGAGGGCATAGCTACCTCGGAGTCCTCCCGTATCGGAGCAACGGTAATATGCGCACTGCCGGCTAGATCTGAGTTCTGCGCTCAGTGCGTCTCATCTTCACGGATAAAAACCGTAAACAAATCACGCAGATATCGGCATATGGTTGACGCTGATTAGGGAAAACACATGAGTAGACGATCAGATAACAGATAGTGAAAAACGGGAATCAAGTAAATTGCAAACTGTAATTGAAGAATGAGACATTCATATCCATGTATTCACAATCACCCACAACTATCCATATAAATACGTGTTCATAGAAATTGTACACGTTTATAGACATGATAACGTGCATTGTGGAAGTGTGGTGTGCTCTGTTGAGTTACAAAAACTGTTTGGATAATCACTGCCTATTCTTTTTCATGGCAGTGGTGTGGGGTGTGGGTTATAACCACAATGACGTTGAGGTATTTGGAAAACTCATTTTCAGTGTTTGAATTGTTTTTTTTTTCGCGCTCACATCACTTCATTGAGGTCTTCGTCACACATTCATAACATTTCGGTGACCAGAATTTCATTCTTGAGATGTCGTTTACAGAATAGAGTATTTCCTTATTGTCAGCATTTTTTTCATTTTCATAGAAAAATAAGGAATTAGATAGCAAATCTGTCTTGCATAACTACCCAGAACCGACACAAATGATGAGATACATGGTCGTTTAAAAAATCCTAATGTAAAAGTATGCGTTTGTGATCATTCAAAACCAGTTACAGAATAGGAACATTTCTCCAGCGAACTTTGATCAAGGTTTGTCTTGTATTAAAACAGGTTAGGTCTGAAAGATCTTCATAAAATCCAGTTTCGAACAATGGCGATTACGAAAATATTCTAGATGAAAACAAATGATCGACGGCTATTACCAGTGACTGCTTAGTGTAATGATAGGAAAACCATCTCGTTTTTCATTGTGCTTTGGTTTTAAAATTTAGCAAACTGTTCAAAACACATGTAACGCTGTAAGAGGAAGTTCTGATGCAACGATGCTGAAATGAAGAAGAGAAAAGTCACTCATTGTCCAATGCGGCAAGGTTTAAACCATTCTCTGTCATTCCTACTCTTTCATGTTTGTTTTCAACAGTTAATGAAAAATTACCGTATTAAGTCTGGTGATCTTCTCTCTTTAGTTCATTACGAGTAACCTTTTGTCTACGTTATGTTTAGTTGTGCATCAACTTTAGAGATTTTTACGCTCACATCCTAAACAAGCGTGATAGAAAATCGATACCGTCTTCGTCATTGATAATACGGTAACTCTTATCACCAAAGATCTTCTACAATCTACTTAGTTCCTTTACGTTCCACAAACGAGATGAGCAAAAAGGTTCAAAAATATTCACAATGCATTCAACCTATTAAAACCACATGCATTTTTTGCTTTTCTTGTCGTTAGATCGTTAAAACTTCATCAAACTGGTCAGAACAAGGCTAGATTGCAATAGATCTACGCAGGAACATTTTCCACTAATTTTATAACAGAAGCGATACAAAATTTAAAAAGATAATTTCGATTTTTCCCACGCCAACTTACGCAAGCACCAAACAGACGGAAGCAAAGGAAAACTATGTTTGCAAATTTTCGTATATACTTTGATTTAACATGCAACACGAGTACATTTCTTCTATATCAGAAACATTCTGTAAAATATTAACGAAGAAAGCGCTAATTCATGACCACTCATAGGACTCCTTTTATGATTCATGTAGCGCAGTGACTATAGATGCAATTCTACACTCGGTATCTTTGTTTCGATCCCACACGCAAGGTTAACCATTCCATTTTCATGGTGGGAACATTGGTGCTATAGTTCTCTCGGGAATTACAAAAACATGCAGTTCCCATGTCGGTAGGCCTAAGCAAATCATTGTATAAACCAAATATGCATGCGATGACCTCTATTATGGTAGAAATGGAGTTGGATGTATAGTAGTGCATCATTAAGAAATTTCTCAAAGATTTATTAAGATAAGATTTCAAAGAGGCCAAACTATTTATTTTACTCTAATTTTACAACTTCCTATAAGTTTAGAACTTTAAATCAAACTAACTAGCGTTCTTGGACGCATGTTCAAGTACGGCTGGAAACCAGTTGCCTTCCGATGCTTGGTTCAACACGCCAACACCAGTACCTGTTAGTTGTAGAGCGCCTTGAGCAAGTTGATACACTAAACATCGTTTTATTCGTGAATCTAGTAGATGTACCTCTTTAACGTTTAAAACACAACTAATGCAAAGAGGAAAACTGCTTAGAATGAAAGGCTAATACGGACTGAAAGAAGTTGATAATTTTTCCGTTTAGTTTCAGTTTTTTGAGAGAGGAGAAATGAACATGATGGTAGAGTTTCCTGGGAATAGAGATGTTAATGGAGCTGCTTCATCCAGTAATTCACAGTAACGAATTTTATTATGTTTCAGTACCGGCCGAATCTTATCGTTCTGATCTTAGCTGTTCCAATCTCGTTTCGACTGGATTTTTATGAGAAGCGCAGTCATAAAATGTGAAATCTGTCGTTATTTGATTATGCATTACAGTTTGCAATATGATATTTCACTATTTTTCTTCAATATTGTAGGCATCTCGACAAATTTCAGCACCACACCCCCGCAAGGCTACCATGGGATTCCAGGCGAACAAAAACGATTCTTAGACCAGCAGTATAAAACTTGAAATGGGAACTTTGTTGACGTTTGAGTCAATAGTAAGGCGAGCTATCCAAAACTCATATATCATCTACTTGGATAAGTCACACTTATGCAAAAGATTTAAGAATGAAACTTGACATTCTTCAATTAACATGACATTTGACCGACAAGAAGGCCCTCATCTTCCCTTTCATACCTCTCGAAAAGGTTCCAATCAACTAGAATTCGAAACAAAATTCTGGATGAATACTAACTAACACTGTCCAATCTGTGATAGTGCGCCAAGTGCCGAACCAGCTGCTGAACCAGCCGAACTACCAGCTGCCGCGCCTATAACGGTTTTTGATAAAGAACAACAATGAAAAAGAAAACACTCGAACACAACAAGTATACCATAGTTCTGTGTATTTCAATGAATTTCTGCTAATGTAAAAGGGTAGAACTCGTAAAAACTGTAACATCATGGACATAATTGCTTGTAACTTTTGCCCTTACAATGGGCAAAATGGTGGAACGAATCCTTCATGACCACTGGATAAATAAAGAGCGAAAATATAAGCCTCACACACCTCCCAGAGCTGGCCCTAATCCAGTACCAAGCAGTGAGGTAGCGAGTGAGGCAATTTCAGCAAATTGACAATGTACTGAGTGTAAGTAGAGGTAGAATAATAAAACTGGTCTCATACCTAAAATATGAAAGTCACCAACTAAAACAAATCACATGGTAATAGAAATACAACGGTATGAGTCAATGAAAAACGTAGATCGTTAAAAAGCGTCCTCAACGCACTGAGCATTTTCAGGCACCAAAAACAATTTGAGGAAATCAGAATGGGTATTGTATACTCTGTGAAAGTAGGAAGGATAAAATGACACGATTATATTAAAGTTCTCAGGAATTTTTTTAAAAATAATTAGTCTCAGACGCTGGATCAATATCGATTCACGACCATTCATATGGCTTACGGGATGGTGGATAAGCTTGATGAGCCTTTCTACATAGCCCGCCTCTCCTCGGCGACTCGGCGAAACAGGGATTGCTGAATAAGACCGAATCAGGTTCTTATGGCTTAGCAAAACAATTCGCTGTCGAGCTATATGAAATCCATGATTGTTCTAAAAGGATCCAAAAACGTTATCAACCACACGTAATCATGTTGTATAAATGGAAAAAAAAATTCACGACTGAAGGAATAGATTACCAAGGATCTATACCAATTCATAGATCAAGCGCACTTAAAAGTCCTAGAAAAAGTTCATAATGCGAGCTTCAAGAACTGCTCAACCTACAACAGTATCTGGGTATTGCAGAAGTTTTTA
>MQTX01000176.1:389753-406412 GCA_009735665.1 Angiostrongylus cantonensis | reverse complement strand
TATATATATAGTATTATTCACATATATAAACGTGAGTATATTCACACATGCACTCGCAACGCTCTAGTTCTCTGTACACAAATTGTATCCTGAACGTTTTCTTCATCTGCTTTTGCAGAGTCGAAGAAATAACCCGTTACCTAATGTTCCAGAATGTACCACTGGAAATCGCTCCAGAAATCTCATTGCTTTGCTTTTGTCTCTATTTGTTCTATTGTATTTGCAAACATTCATTCACCCATTTGGGGAATGTTGCAGTGTCAAGCGATCAATCGCCTACTAGCAGGATTCGCTGCGCACAAGAACTAGCGGTCAACGACAAAGAATTCGAAAGGTGTAAGCAAACTTCCTTCCTATTCAAAAAACGGCGCTGGCGACTAGCCGCAAAGACCTGCAACATCCTTGCGCGGCTGTCTCAGGTTTTTGGTTAAAATCATGCTCACTCAACAATCAAAATATCAGTGAGGGAAAGAACAACAGGCTTTAATATAGTAGCCGGATTTACATCTAAGCCGGACCACCTTCATGGGTGACAAATGCAACGAAAAGAATGCAATTACTGGGAATCCAGTGGTATGTGTAGACCCGTCTTCAAACTATCTAACCATCACTGAGACTCCAATGGACGACGTTCTATTAACCTCGACATTGATAGAATAATTCTTCATATTTCTGTTTAACAAACACAAGGTGTTATCTTATTTGTTGATTTACACACAAGCTGATGTTCCGGCGAAATCCGCAACCGGACAAAGCAGTTCTAATTTTCTAAAAGATGAAGTTTTCATATCAACACCTATAGAACTTTTCTTTTCAATTTCCGCACGTTCCCTAAAATTGTGGGCACACAGGAAGCAATGCAGGTAACTGCAAACGCACTGCTTTCTCATCGATCCCTTTTAAACCTTTGTGCATGTGACAATATGAGTCAGGTATAACTCATATGACACGAAACAGAAGAACAAATAGACAGAAAGGCATAGCCAAACAGATTAAAAGAAAAAAAAAACCAATAGACTCCAGTGTATTAGCACCAGTTCATATTGTTTTTCAATAGCTTACTAAATAATTACCAACAAATCATTTACAAACCATTCCTAACAATGAGGAGGTCTCTCTTGAGAATTTTCATGTAGTCTGAAATAGCATCGTTGTAATAAAACATACACAATATTCACGTAAGATCTTTAATAACATACTGATCTCGAGCAAAAAAAAAGAAGTTATTACTTCTCCAGAAATACCTGTGTGAAGCATTTCACAGGGAAATGCATACGGTACAAGAATTTTGAAGGGGCAAGTATCACAGTGACATGGCGTTCATATTCATAATTAATCAAAACGGATCACAATATAACATCAAAAACTCTATTTTATCACAATTAAATTGACTGCCATAGAAAACTCAAGTGAATAAGTAAACGTTAAGTAAAGCAATCGAGTCAAGACTGTAACTGAAAGGGATGTCAGAAGCATTGCAGTCCAAGTCTGCGAGATATATTACCATGCATTTCTGGAATATTGCTCCTCTACGAAATGAAAAGTTGCATAATGAACAGAACGTGATCGAGGGACTTCAGTGTGGTAATCTTTTGAAACATGGACTGAAGAAGACCACGATTGCAGACAGCTGAAACTATTTAGTCATTAAATAACAATATAATATAGAAAAGCATTTAAAGCACTCTTCAACACATTCACCACAAACCATGCATTAAATTTCCTGTACAAACATCATGAACTTTTCAACTTTAAATTTTCTTTTAAATCACACTACAGCGGGCTTCCCTTGATCTCAACTCTTCTCAAAATAATCTACAAATTACCGTGATGGATAAATGAACTGAGGTGGATAGAAAAGGGTGTGAACCACAAAAGTTGAAGGATTAAAAATTTTAACATGGAAACAGGGCCGAGATTATGTTACCCAACTTTAAAAGAAGTTAGGATTTTCATTCAGAAGTCTTGAAAAACGTATATTCATCTTCGAAGTCCTCACTTCCCACACAGAAAACCAATTACCTTAGCATATAGCATGCTATGGAAGCTTTACTATTCATGGAAGAGGACACGCCGAGGAAATGCGTGTAGTGCTAGTTTTATTCACGCCCTTATCGGTTGCGCATCATGTCGATTCACACGATATTCCGTCACATAGCGTAGCCATCCTGCTGTGTCTTGGACACGTAGTATGACCATTCGGAGAAAGTGATCCGCAACAAGAAGTTTATCTACAAAATTGTTGTCGGAAAATGTAACACCTCAACAGGAAAGGCTACGAAGGGAACGTAAAATAGAGAACCAACAGGACATCGGCACAGGTTTATAAACACCTTACCCATGCCCCTGTCCACAATTCGTCTTCAAACACTTCCTTCCAGAAAAAAAAATTGTCGTGGAACATGAAAACCGCCTAGAAGAATGACCAATACAGAAATCGAATGCTTTCTTACAAACATATTATGACGCCTTTGTAGCACCTCTCAAGCAGCGGCAGTAGTGCAGACCCGGTCACAACGCCCGAAGATTCGATTCAGTAGCCAATGGTAGAAAAAGATATTGTGTAACGAAAGAACTTCACCTACATGACACACGTGTAGAAGAAATCACGACTTAAAATTACGAACTGCTGAGCAAAGGACTTCAAGACTGCTCTAAATACGTCGTAATTATCTAATAAAGAATTAGGGAAATTCGACGAAAGAGGAAACCTTAAGCTTCCACAAAATGCTCCCATGGAGAGTAAGAAAGGCAAGAAATAACAATTGTTGCAAAAACGTAGCAAAGAAATTCGCAATATACTTTCCTTCAATGATAACCTAACAAGAGGTTGTTATCAAACATTTATTCCGTGTCGTCTTCGTATGCGCCGACGTCTTCGTATTCTTCAGAGCAGCTGCTCCAATCCGATGGCCCAATAGTTGGGCCTTAAGATCTGTTGTTGTCGTTGTTGTACAGAGTCGAACCTTATTCAGTGGAGTAAAAAAAAACCGCCGAATAAATGCTTAGTAACAACCTCATATAAGCTTATTCATAAAAAAAAGTACTTTGATTATTCATAACGAAGGATCGGTTGACAACAGAATTCACAATATTGTAAAAAGAAAAGTAACTGAAAGAATTCAAAACAAACGACCTCTAATGAACCACCGCGTGGCACATCATAAACAGCATGACACCAAATGAAAAAATCCTCGTCAACTCCACTGATGATGTAGCCTAATGGTCTTAACGGAAGGTTCCGTTTCAGTCTCTTCTACCTCATAAACATCGCATATTCCTCTAAATGGCAGCGCAGCAGCAAGAGAAAACAACATGCGTATTCCTTAGACCGGAATCCTAATGATCCAGATGATACCATTATACTTCACAACGTAACACGTTCTAAAGCTCTGAATCTTTGGAAACTCCACTCGATTTAACTATTGAGTACGCTATATAAGTCTTCAAGAAAGCTATTCTTTTATAAATACTAAAAAAACTTAATCAGTTCAATAAGCAAGACTCCAACAAGGTTTCTTAAACAGATCTTGTGTACTTACAGTGCGACAGAACTTAAAATTAAACTGATAACTCCGTTGCTACCTGGTCGGCATATAAACTTTGGATGCAATTTAGAATCGCATGAAGTTCGAGTATCCGTAAGAAAAGACAAAGTGAAACGATAAAATTTCATAATCGCCACCAAAAACGATATAACAGAAACGATAAATACGATTTAAACATGAGCGAAAAACCGCAAGAACGTCTAAGAGATGAAGCCAGTGATAGCTGAATTCATCCCTGTTTCTGCTAAACCTCCTCAATAAGGAAAAACAGCACACAGAAATTAAAACTCCACAAAAAGCTAAATGCAACACTCACAAACATAATATGAACAGCACCAATAACCGTTGTAGTCCAAGCAAAACCGACCTTCTCAACCATGAACCCGCCAATAGTAGGACCCATAAATCCACTGTAAAACCAAAAAAAAAAACAATAAATACCGTTGAAAACTTCAGAAAACACCGCAATATTCCACTACAGTTGTGCCAAAATTTCGAAAAACCATACCCTAAGGCAAATGCTGATTGGAAAACACCTGATACACAACCGTACGTGCGGAAGGAATCATCATAACCGTGATCTCTGCAACGAAACTATACAATAAAATACTAGAAGATAAAAACAATAAAACTAGTAGACCTAAGGAATAGCATCTAACGTAAGCAATGCAAAAGAAAACCAACTGTTCATTACAGAAATAAAACTTCCAAAAGCTAAAACTTCGTTTCAGGTCAAATAAATCGAAGCCGACTCACTTAACGGCGTCCAGACAACTTTGAAAAGTGGGAATATAAAGGGCGCCAGCGGCAACACCAAGAACAGCTAATGATATTCCAATCATCACAAGATTCCTAGAATACAAAGCTCCATCAGAGAACACAACTAGGAAAGTGTTAAATTCGTAAGCAGTCCGTTCTTCGAAAGAATTGTATACAAGCTAAAATAATAACGACATTTTCCATTAGTTATATACGAAGCTTCAAACCAAAACCAGTAATTTAAGAAACATACCTGCTCAAAACACCTCACTGGAAAATACAAAAAATTTTGCAGGTTTTTCGAACTTCAGGACAAAAGTGTAAACTTACGTTCGTATGCCATCTTTCTACTAGTGGATTACTGTCTTACAGTGATAGAAATTATTCCTACTCAAGCAACTAAACAGTCACAGAAGGCAAGGCAAACAGTGACGACAGATGGTAGGCATAGCACAAGTTTCTCGAAATTCTGCGGAAAGAAATCTTACCCAATCAGCAAATTACCAGTGAAATGAAATCTGTTCTGGCGTTCAAACGATTCTTCGGCATTCGTGTCAAACGAGTCATTCAAGTGTTTATCAAATATCAAATATATCATAATTAACTTAAAACGAGAATGTCTTACTTGCTCAATGGCAGAAACGGGGACGGTCCAATCAGTGCCATTGAGATGACCGTGGCAGATGATCCAAAAACCATCACAGCAGTTGTACAATGATATTTATCGATAAGAAAACCCCATAATGGAGCTGTCAACGTATAGATACCACCGCATAGCAGAAACATTAAGCCGATCATGGTTGGTGTGAGATTGAACTGGAAAAATTCACATCATCTATCAATGAGAATTGTCGCTTTTTATGTAATTATAATCAAAAATACTAATAATCGTTTTATAAATGGTTTCACAACGTTCAAAAAAAAAATGAAAAATTCTCTGAAATAGCTAGCCATCAACTTTTAATTGTGAATGTAAGCAAAATTTCAATGAAGGGCTTCACTGCGTGGTTCTCTCCAATCATCGAAATCTTTCAAATACATGTACCTTCCAAACAGAATGAAGATTTAACGTAAAACTAAACTGGAACGGTGGATAGAGAAATGTTAAATATGAAGGAAAACTGCAAAGCAATTGAAACCCGGGTTTTCACCGTTCCCTTCGGAAGTCCATATTCTTCATGAACACCCTTTATGTGGCACGCCTAAAGTTTCATAGCTGAACGACAGTACGCCACATCGAGATATTTCTCTAGCCGTTTCCAAATTACCTCACATTTAAACATTTTCATGAATCGTTTACACTATCAATCCAACTTTCCTCCCAACGTTTTACCACCTCATCATGGCTAGGAGGTGTTCCTGGATGCCGGACTGCAATGTACAGCGGAGGGACTCCCAGCAGCATCTCCCAGGTTGCTAAGGAGTCCGGCGTTTCCATCAAGAAGCCCAGCTAAGAGGGAACCAATACCAGGATTTATTACCGTCCTGGTACCAAATTTGTCGCATGCTGGCAAATTTTCTTCTGATCCACAAGAACGGCGACTGCCTGTGGTGACGACGACCTTGGGCAGAACTTGGCCTGGTAGACCTCGGGACTCCAGGGAATCACACTGGTTGTGGTTAAACCAGCAAAAATCCGAAAAGATGGAGATTATGTTGAGGATCCTAGTTAAAAGCTTCCAGAAATCCGTCCTTTTAGCTAACATTTCGAAATAATGAAAAAAAAAGGATGTAGTGATATTATCGGAAACTGTGTGCGTTGCTACATCTCATCACTAAAGGAGACCATCAATGACTTCTGAGCCACTATTTTACAAATAAGTAAGTTGCCTCACTATCAATCCAATCATTTTTACTAATGAGTGAAAATTCTCTACATCAGAATACACTCCTTATTATCGGTTCTGTACGGATAGAACAGAAAAAAAAGAGTAAATCATACAAAGGATGAATGCAAATAAATGCAAAATATGTAGTACTAACTATAACAATATCATCGACTATCGTACCGATTGAAGATGAGCCGAGAGTGTAGGATCCAGGAACGAGAGGGAAATTGCGCACACCACAATAGCATAGACCATTATCCAAATGACAGGAATTCGAAGCATCGCCATCATTCCTTTCGATGTACCAATGTTATCTAGATTGGTTCACAAAATATACCACCCCAGCAGAAAATACTTAACTGAGACCTTAAGAGAACTAACACGAATCAGCTTGGGTTTTACTTTTGTTATGGTCATAACTAGACCAAAAGCGAGCAGATTTGTTTCTCGACTCCAGAAATTTCACTGGACAATTGGGTGACCGGACAATCTATTCAATGGTTAGGCACTCGGTAAATTTCCTTCTCTTTTCATCCACACAGAGAACGGATAGATGAAGGCTCGGATCGGCGCAACAAGCAAGCATAAAAAGGTCATGGACCGTGAACCACGGAACACCGAAGATTAGGAAGATTTTTACTTCGCGTGAAGAATATCCTCTTACGAAAACAATTGTAGATTTTTCAACTTCAACTTGTGAATCGACTCCCATTCCTCGTCCTTGCTTTCGAAGTCTCATTATTCGTCCCTTCTTCTCTATAAAATCTCTGTAGCGTTCAGTTTTGCTTTCGATTCAATTTGATATTGTCCACGTTCTTTGGTTGCAAGTTTAAGAAAAAAATTGTCGCCGTTCTTCATCTGATAACGATTGCCATTCCGCAGCTAACGCAACATTTAATAGTTTTTTTGTCACAACCCTGTTTAACTGAACCGTTTTTCGATCGGCGAGAACTTAAGAAATGCACATTGCAAATTGTAGACTTTAAAATATAATTCCAGCAGAGGGTTTCCGCTTAGTTTTGCAAGATCTTTTGAAACAACGTCCTTCACAACGAACTGCTTATTTACTAACACTGTTCCTAACTAAACTGCAAAAATGCATCCCGCATAAGACCACTTTGGCCTATACTACGATATGACGTACTTAATTCTGAATGAAAACAAACTAAAGAAAACAGCAAATCTGCTACTCGAAGCAGATGATTCGTTATTTTTTCTGCCTTTCAATGATTCCTAAGCACTTTTTTATTATTTTATTTTATATATCCCATCTCAACGTCTACTGTGCGAATCCCAGCACTTCTTACATTCGATTCGTTTCCTCGCATCCATCATCCACAAAGACCATCCTACTTTCACATGCGGTTTCTGCTTCTGCTTGAGTATTTTCACTTCATCTTAAATGTCGTAGAATGCTGGTCAAGCAGTTCTCCCAGGAATCCTGCGATAGTCGGGATGGAGCGTCCCAAATCGATTTCAGAGAATGATTTTTTCCCAGACAAGACCGGTACGAATTTCCCGACCCCAGAGGGAAGAGTGGAATGGTTGGCCCGCAGCGGAATCGAACTAACCCTACACTCGTAATGACGGACATCACTACCACTGTGCTACCTGCCCTTAAGGCATTTTAATCAAAATATTAATCCATAACTTTACCGTCTTTAAAATTTCCTATAAGCCACCAGCCAAGTGCCGTCGCTAAAATTAAAATAGCTCCGAGAACGAGAAATGGAACTTGAAATCCTCCAAATTCGTAAAGAAATCCTCCAATAAGTGGACCAGCAGTATACCCCAGTCCGGCAAATGTTTCCATAACACCCTATAAAGTCGCGAACGAGTGACATCTGTTAAATCTGCATAAAAAAATAGATTAAGAAAAAGTATTCATTTACCACAACGACAGCTATATTTCCAGGAAAGCATTTTGCCGATATTGCAAAACTTGATGTTACAAAAGCAGCATCACCTATAGCTTCCAGTATTCGTATGAGAAGGCTAGCTAGGAAGAAAATACTACCCGACGGCAGGTAATTCAAGAACCTAAACAGGATAAGTAATAGCCGACGTGAAATTGCTAAGCTACAGGGAAAGGTAGAGAAAAACTTTACAAGAAATGTATTTATCGCTAAAAGTGATCGAATGTGTACCCAGTCTACATACAATGACTTGGTGCAGGCTCATCGATGTATCAAGGCAATGCTTTTTATCATCCCAGACTAGTCTGATACTGATTTGTCGACTCCTAAGAGATAGGATGGTTAACCCAAGGTGAGATATTGAACTAACCATATTGTAGTGCACACCTAACTACTGCGTTGGTCGACCTCTTTATGTAGTCGTAAGAAGCTGTGGTAGAAAATGAATTAAAAGATGTAAAGCACTCTTACCCGAATAAAATTGCGGTTATCCCTGTAATGGCGAGACCCAATGTGAACATATTCCTAGAACCGATAACAGTCATCTGAAAATTTAGATCATTTGCTAGAAAAAAAGAAAGTGTGGAAACTGTTCTACTCATATTTATAACCTTCTGCATTCTTTGTGTATAAATATCGTAGTAGTTCGTAACACCAAGGTAGTACCAGTCAGGATGAAAGAGAGCGCTTCTTCAAAGCGAAAGACTGTTAAATATAGGAATAGGAAAGGCGGAAAGGACCATGGACGCGGAGAACCACTATTCCCTCATCTGCAAACGTCAAGCTCATCGTAGTGCTGCTCCATCCCATTGAGTGCCATGCCACCGAATTACAAAAAGTTAAGAACAAGAAGATATCCGTAAGCTCAACGAAAAGTTGAGAATATCTATCACTATTGAAGGAATATTCCACCAAGAACACTTCATCTTCCCCTTCCATTCACTTCTTTCATACTTATAAAGACATGTTCCACTTTGAAGTATACAAGTCGTTTAGTAATTTCCGGAAGAAGATGATCTCTAACAAGAATATTACTATACGACATTGCCAGGGTATAGCTGGAAGCGTTAAGCTTTCTAAAAACATTTAAACGCAGTTTTCTGATATAGAACATATCATAAAACCGGAATTGGAAAAGAAAAAAAGCGAATAATAATCCACTAGGTACAGAAAAAACTTCACTTGGAAATCAAAACGGCATTCATCACACATAATCTTTTCAGATGTCGGCTTTTTTCCACATAACCTCTTAGGAAAACGACAATGTTAGCAAGCATAAACTAGTAAGGCTCAAGCTAACCTAGCTCATTATACTAAGATAAACTTAACTCTAGCAGAAAGAAACCAAGTTTAAGGGGTTCTCAATGAACGAAGATGACCAATCCCATGATTAAAGGATTGGCAAAACAGAGACTGACTTCCATACTTTCAAGGGCAAACTTCGGCTTCAAATTATGATCAGTTTGATTTTACCGATATTCATGCTTAGATTCATTTTAACGAATGATGACAACAACTCCGCTAATGCCGCACGACTGAAGCGTCATTCCTCAAATGCACATGACAAACAACGTCCTCTTATATTGATCAGTCTAACGACAACGTAACTTGATCTCCTTAGTTCCCACTAATAAACATTAAAGAGAAGCTTCCAGAAAAATTATATGTGCATTGCAAATACACATCGTCATTATAATCCTCGATTTTAGAAGCTTGTTATTATTAACCTGAGATTTCCCATCCACTTCGTACTCGTCGTTATCAATACTGGCGTTAACGGCATTCCCTTGCAGTGAGGTGAATCCCTTTGTTTTCACTTCTTTTGCCGAGAGGATATCCATGTAATACAGCTTTCAAGTTCTGCCGTGAGGTCTGAGTATACTTACAGATAACTTGCCACTCAAATTGTCATCCATGCAAAAATGCCCACACAGTCAAACACCCATATACACGCCAGCATGCAACTAATACATCATACAACCTCTAATAGACAACACAAACTGACGTTCGCTATATCGGTAGCATTTCAATGTTTTAACTATTACAGAATATTAAATTAACCATTAAGGAAAAATAAAAAGATATAAAACATTAAACACACGTATTTCCCGAAGATTGGTGCCATGACGAACATTACCAGCTCAAATACTCCAAAAACGATTCCAGTTTGGGACTCAGTCATGCCTTTCTTCTTGGCCTGAAAATATAGCGGAAAGATCTAAATAAAACACAGAAAATCTTCTACTCAGAAAAATTTGTGGTTTATAGATGATCAACACTTTTCGCCCTATACAGAAACTATTAGTATTTCCACAACGATGCTGAGATATTTGCAAAATTCCGAATAGCTGGTGTGTGCGGTGGAGACCGAACACGCCATTACCATTTCTGTGGGCTAACGCGTCCACCACCAGACCATGCGAGTCCTCTGGTTCGTCTATTTCTCAGCCGTTGCTATACTTCCAACAAAAGAATGAGCACAATAGAACATACTGTAGCCAGCGACTTTGTAGAATATGGTGGAATAACTTGTTTTAACCCAGTTCAGGATGTAAAAAAAAACCTCGTCAGGATAAAAAGGGGCGATACAGCTAAATGCGACTGTCGAACAAAGATTGGCAAGAGCTAACATCACCATCGTAATCCACTCCTTAGACGATAAAGCCGTGAACGAACCCTAAAAACTAAAAATCCTCTCTGCTCTCACAATTCGATCCTAGCGAACAACATGATTTTTTTTTAAGTGGAAACTAATTGGTAGAAGACCTAGAAATATTAGCCACCAATTTATCACGAATACTCGACTTCGAAGGATAAAAATGTCTCCTCATCAACATAACTTTGTATAGGTGAATACTTTGTACATTACTTTAAAACATACATCTCGATTTAACGCCATTCGTGGCCAATGATAGCTTTTAGAGAAAAGATTAGAGATCGAGCAAAGCAACTGTTTTAAATAGGAATCCAAAGTTGCACACAACATCGCAGAACTCTCTCGCAATATCAAAGTTACATTTAGCAAATGGAACGTTAACAGTCGTACGATACATTGTTGTTCTCAATTCGTTTCGTGATGGAGATGACAGTCTTGAAGACGACGACGGTCGGTGAGACCATCTGCCATCGATGGTGACCATTTGAAGGCGCTATTTGAAGCAGTTCCATGGAAATTGGCCCGAAACGGTGCGGACGAACAAGGCGCAAATATTTGAAACAAGAGAAAAAACCTAAACAAAATTAAAAAGCCAAGAAAAAAGAACTCCACGAAAAGGTGCCGCATGAGTAAAAAAAAAAAGGAGAAAGAACAACAAAGAATCGCCACTATGAAATATGTTCTGCGCTTCCTTTATGTGACGAAAAACCTGTTTCTTGATGGCACTGTGATGTGTGACGACAATGAATTCTGAATGACAGCCGACGACGTCCCGCATACGGGTGGACAAACACGAGGCATCAAAACACAGTCCGAGGTAGGCCACGCGCCAGAAGAATGTAACGATAAGTTTTTCGTGCTCAGCAGACAATATCCTTCTCTACTAATTTTTTAAAAAAGGTGAAATTGTTACGGTAAAGAAGCAAGCCAGAAAAACCAAGAGAAACCACTACGAAATTTAGTGCTTACGACAGGTTCTGATAAACCAAAGAGACGAACTCTGTTGTACGACACAGTGCATGATACTCATGACTGCAAGTGATGGAGTCTTCCCACTCGGTCTTAGTGACTGTTCGTTATAAAGATCTACTGAGTTTCATAAGCTAGAAGCAGCAAACCACTTTAGTAAAAAGAAAAGAAACGCTTTCACGAATTTACTAGATGGAAATCTGATTTATCAAGTCGACATAATTACAACGCTTACAACATAATAACAACAATAGATTAACTACAACAGTTCATATTTCAACAGATTACGTTGGATTTTCTAAAGTTAGAAGACCTCGAAACTCTCGTAGAAAAAATCAAAAATACCACAGAGAATAACCCTAAAATAAACTGTAATGTCACTTCGTGACATGATTCAGTAAGGAGACATGATTTCAAAAAGGTACAAAAACGGATACTCGATGATATCACCTAAGCTACTAAATCGTTCCTATGACGCAACTCGACTGTTTGGCATTCGAAGGAGGAAGCCATAACAAAAAGGCATTTTACTAACAGCTATTAAACTGACCTACCGAATTTCATTCTTGAAATAGACTCTCAAAAAGAAATTCTTATTGAAAAACAGAAATCAGAGGTTTTCATTAGATTGGTGCTTATTCAAGCGCACTAGTCATATGGATAGCATCTTTCAACGATTCGTCGTTATCTATAACCTAGTTGTTTTCCTGGTAATCAATAACGAATAAGCTATTTGGTAATCCTGGCTAATAGGGAACATTTAACAACACAATTTCATAAATATAGGCTACGGTATTAATTATTCTCCATTGTAGTTAGCGACCAACCATGACTTACCAGCCCACTGCGATCATGAAAACGAAAGACCTCCTCAGTGGATGGATTGAATACTCAGTGGCTTACTTCAAGTTGGCTTTTTTCGTTAAAAAATCGATATGAATTAGTATCTACCACTATTAAGTAAATATGTTACCTTGATCGGAATCTGAGAGTCATCCTCGTCGGACGTAGAATCTCTGCAAGGTTCACAATAAATTTAGAGTTAGATATGAGAAACAAAACAAAAGAAGTACAGTTTTCCTTTAAAAGACACATTAGCTGATTGATATTACAGCCTACCACCTAAGCGAAGAAGTCACATCTAAAGAAAAACTTTGCTCAATTTTATGGAGAACATTTCCCAGAAAGATAAGGCACAGTAATCGGAAAGAAATTTCGAGCCTGTTATTCTGATGGGATGGGCACATTACACCTCCATTTGAATTCTGTGCAGTTGGTCTCCACGCGACATACTCAGTGGAAACCTCATAGAAAGCGGCTTTGAGGAAGACGAAGTCCGCCGAAACGTCAGCTTATTCGTGAATAAAGAATAAAAATAACACCTCGCGTTTGCTCAGTAAGAATACCAAGAAATTTCGAGATTTTACCCACTATCGACCGCACAATAATGGAAGACGAAACAAAAAGAAAAATATTGCAGAAAACAAAAATGAAAAAAGGAAACGAAAAAACACTGAAAGCAACTGAGTAAGAAAAATTTTTCGATTTTCTCAGTTTCCTCTTGTACTATCATAAATTAATAGATGCTAGTAGAAAATTTCTCAGGACGAACCTCCAGTAAAGCATTAAAACATTTTGATTGAATGTAAACAAAAAAAAATACCTTATAACTCTAAATAAAATGATAAGGCGCTAAAGAAAATAAGATACTTACTGCAAAGGAAAATTAAAAACTCCTGCCATACGGAACATATAAAACGATTAATAAATTTTTGATTTTCAACTATGATCGATTCTCACTTGCTGGCGAAGAATTTTCTTGCACAACCATCTCGTATCAAGATACTTTTTAAAACTTCCGCATTTAGCAGGAAGAGGGAAATGGCGCTGGTGAGACCTATGAAATGATAAATTGAGCTCGAGTGTAATATCAAAGTTAAATTTTTTTCAGAGTCTTATTTTCCTTAAGCTTAAAATAAGAACAAAACCTATGAGCTTACACGCATATAGCTCTAAGCTAAGTGATTACTTAAAAAATAAATTTGCACAAGTATTAACTATAATAATAATAATAATAAGGAAGACAATGGACTAACAGCAAAAGGGCGGCACAAAAGATTTACTAAACACAAAAATAATCCGCTTAGAAGTAGCATATAAAGCTTTCAATGGACTCCTTGTAATTTGACTTCTCCCTTCCCTACATGATTTCGTCTCCTTAATCTATTTCTTTAATAATTTTTTTTTCAATTTTTTGAACAGGAACTTCAAAGACATTCATTTTTATAAAATAATATATAGCACTTACGCCATAACAGGTCTATGAGTTGCACCATTGATTACATTTCATGTGTCAACTATTATCTATTGAATATCGTCGTAAAATAAAAAAAAAAACTCTTAGTGTTTAAAAAAAAATGTAGTGCATCACTGTGATTACATTTAGTGACGATCACATACTAAAGAGCGAAATTCTTATCTAGTCACGTGAAGTATAAAAGAAAAGGAGCAATGAAAATATTCTATAGGCTCACAGATCTGAGAGTTCGCCGACTTTAATATTAGTTATCGTGTAAACTTGATGGATGAAGCGCAGTGGTGATAGGCGGCTTGCAACACAGGGGGTCGTTGGTTTTATCCCGTTTACACCCCAAACCAAGCTTTTATTCATCCCTCCAGAGCGCTAAATTAGTACCACACTGGTCTGGGTGGATAAAAACATTGACCTAATGCATACCGTTAGGGCATAGAAGTCAATGCGTAAGCCAAATATATATTCAACCTCTTCGATGCTTAGCAAAGCCAATCAAAAAAATCTTTTCCATCTGAGCATTTGCCCTCTTCTTAAAAGGATAAAGCTCTCGGCGTTGATCAATCCCTTAGGGATGCGCCATGCATTCGACTTCATTGAGCATCGTTGGAGGTGATTGAATGCATATCTGGCCTTTACAATGACTCGCGGTGGCCGGCCGATGTATCGAGCCAGTGCTGCTATCCTCCCATACAAGTCTGGTACCAATTTGCCGACCCCGGAGGGATGGAAGGCTTGGTGAGCCATGGGCGCATTTTCACGTGCGCGCCGCAGTGGCGCCTCCAACCACTGCGCCACACGCGCCCTTCTTAGCTCACTTAATTTACCTCTCATTTTGAATAATGACAGCGTATTTTCTGTAGGATCTCAAGGTAGTTGTGCGACAGCATTCGCAGGTCTTAACCATATGCTATCAACACCCTAGGTGGATCGGAAGGAGCTTTCAGGGTTGAGTCTTGGAGTCCGTTGACGATTCCTGTTCCTTCAATCGGTCGATCGATCGATCAAGAGCAATGCATTTGACCGATACTTGAAAAAAATGAACATGAAAGTTGTTCATAATCCCGAAACGAGATTGAAATGATCTAATTTCGATAACACCGGTAATGGTTATACGTGCAGAATGCTGTAGGCTTCAAACAGAAACGAAGTGTTAATCGTAGCCAGTTATAAAATGCGGACGCGGAAACGCGGAAAACTGAAAAAGAATTACCAGCGAACACTCTGATAAAATTAAACGAAACAACTTCTAAAGTAATTATATTGGTTTAGGCTATGCTGTACGAGTGAATTTCACCCAACAATGACATTGCAGGAGTTCAGTGACGTAATATATTAGGATAAAAGTTCAGTCTACAAGTCTGTGACGTTAGACAAGCGGTGCCGATCTGTCCTTCAGGGATAGGCTGTGCATTTAAATGCACCATGCACCGTAGAGATGAGTGAATGAGTGTACAACCTATGAAATGGCATTCGGTAAACAAGTCATGTATCAAGTCACATGATTCACACATTCCAAGACAAGTCTGATACCGACTTTCCGACCCTGGAGTGATAGCGTAGCGCGGTTGGTGCGGAAAGAATCGAACCGGTAATCTGCGCTTCTCTTGCCCCAATTCCATTGTACCAAAGCATAACATTACGTGGCATACAACCACAGTGACGCTGAGATATTTGCAAAACTCCGGACCGCAGGTGTCCGCGGTGGGGAACGAACGCGCTATTGTCCTTTCTGGGGAGTAACGCGTTCACCACCACACCATGTTGGTCCTTCGTTTCACCTGTCTCTCAACTACTTCCATCGACCAGTGCCATCAGCAATCACCCACCTACGGGATTGATCTGGGGATCCCAAATCGGCACTGAACCTAGTTAAGCTAAGACTTCAGTTGAAATAACAATGCTAACTTTATAGCTAGCATACGTGGTATATTTGTAGTGCCAACAAATTATGCAGGTTCTCTCACTTCATCAAGAATAAAGAATGTGCATAAGTCTTCGTCTTTAATCATTATTCAAAAGTTTTCCATGCATGAAATTTGCCCGGCGCTTTGTTCACATGACTTTTGACTTTGTTTAGCTTCACCAAAAGTAAACAAACAAAACGTGGGCAAAATGAGGAACGGAGGTGAAAAGAAGACCAAGTGAAACTCATTTACTTAAAGGAAAAACCAATACGTTGTGAAAAACTCTCAAATTCGACATAAACCAGTATAAATGGCACGAAACTAGCTTAATTTCTACGCTTTATGCATTTCAAAAAGCTAAGCATTTGTAGAAAATGGGCGTTAATAAACTAACTTCCCGTAATGTGACCAGGGAACTCTTAAGGCATTCCATAAGAAAAAAACAAAGAGGATTGAAATCGTTAGTCGTCAGTTAAGAAAAGCAGGAATATAGGATTGTGCTTTTATAGTTGTACAGACAAAAACTAGTCCGAGAAATATACCCACTCGTCATTAGTCGTCGGTATCCGTAGCTCATCGGCGGCCAATAGACCATCTGGTTTAGCACTACCATTGAGAATGGCGTTCTTTTTTGATGGCTTCGGCGAGTTGGGAGCTCGACGTTCCAAAGGAATTGACAGTGGTGTGGCGATTGGCATAAAAGGTGATGCAATGTATGGCCTAAATTCGAAAATGAGATTATAATATGTAGTCAAAACCGAAGT
>MQTX01000176.1:355936-389467 GCA_009735665.1 Angiostrongylus cantonensis | reverse complement strand
ATATAATATATATATATATGTATGCACGTGCACACGGAAAGAAAACAGTTGTTACCTTTCTTTGCATTCGAAATTTGCCGTTTTGAATAAGTTTTGATACTTTTGTAATATTTCTGGAAACGAATCCTGATCAATAACAACAATCTTTGCCATACATACGCTTCCTCCAGATCTTGTAATTCTCAAAAATAATTGTGGCCCTGAATACAGACCATGTCATAATATTTCGAGCCCCCAAGAATAAGAACCAAGTAGGCGACTGAATGACGTATGAAGGTGGGAAAAAAAATAGGAATACTAAACCAATAGGTGAAATTGAATAACGTCACATGAACGGAGCTCAATAACCAACCTAGAATTCAATAAAAACATTTGCAACCAGAGGGTTTCCCCATTCAACTACAAAAATAAAAAGGCATAAAAACGAATTGACGAGCAAAACTCAGAAACAATGGAAATCATACTTGGGCCTGCACAACCACTGAAGAAGGCCCATCCGAGTACCCAAGTAAGTGAGGTTAGTAAACTTCATAAGTCTGTGATTCCAGTGATGTAAAATACATGTTTAAGCAAGAGGTGCTCGAAAGATGCTCACGACATGTACGAAACCCTTCGATTATATTTGAAATAATTGACATGTACTTGTACTTGACGTATATAAGTATGAGTACTGCTACATAAAAACGAAAAAAAAAGTGAAATTAATCAAATGACACTTGCTGCACCCCATTCACAATACAAATGCAGCTTTTCGATTACGATCAGTCATAGTGGCACAGAATGCCAACATGATAGATAACATGGGAAGATTAGAGAAATGATTACAAGGAAAACTATGCGAAAAACCCAAGAGGAGAGCAATTTCCAGGCGAATCATTCATAAAGAAAAATGATTTCTACATATAAATATTAGGTTGCTCGTAAATTTATGCACGTAAGTTGCCAACTTGTATTCTTAAAGTGACATATCTCAGGTAAAAATGAATAAGTGAAATAACAACCATACAAATTTGCAAATCTTTGTCAACAAGAGAAAACTTCATGTAATCCGGTTGCTCAAAACTATGAAGTTCTAGTAGCGGCGAAGTGATTAAAAGCAGCTTCGATCTGGTTCCGTTTCACAAGCATATCTCACAGAAGAAATTGCCGAGATAGAGTGGTACCCGTCGGTAGGCCAGAACGTCTAGTGAGTGCAGTTGAAGAAATAGAATTCCCTAGTCCAGCTCGTTCAATCTTCACAACGTCAGCAATTCGAAGTGCGGTGGTTCGTTACGAAGAAGGACCATTCACTTCTAGTATGGCGTCGAATTCTCGAGCTTTCTCGATTTCCAATTTCCTTTAGATGGCTTAAACTAGGCCAGATGTCATAACGAGCTCTGAACTTTCTCGAACAGTTGTCAGCGGATTTGCTTTCATCGAAGCCTTCTTCAGCATCGTCAATAGCAGAACTTCGGCGACCTTTCCTATGTTCCGGGTCAATTTCGCCACAATGTCATTTTCCAAATTAACGTTCCACTTTGCGTTCGTTAACACTTCCTTAGTGCCATACATTATTGATGGTTCCAGCTGTTTCCATTGCATTATATACGAATTTTATCCGTAAAATTAGATTTTTCAACATTTTCGTTCCGACATATAAGATTATAACCCTTAAAAATCGTCAAAAATAGTGTTATAATTCAACTAAACAAAGCTAAAGTGCCTAGAATAAGCTCTGCAGTGGAAAATAACAGTGCTGGAACTGAAAAAAAAGATAAACTGCAAAAGTAGAGATTAGAATAAAATTACAAGTCGTGCCTTATTTCCTGAGAAATCTAACAAAAAAAGTTCATATGTGATATTACAAAGTATTTTCATTTTTGACCCCTTTTTCTTCGAAATGGAATTATTTGTATGCTGCGCAGCTCTGAGCACTTATTATTGAATGGAGAGAAAACCATTCACTCATTTACATTATCCTTCAATCATCGACGGGAAAAACACCAAGTTTAATGTACTACAACTAAAAAGAACAGCGAATAAATAGCACCAAAGAAAGGACATGAAGGAAAAGAGAGAACGAAAGAGAATCTAATCTGAACATGGAAGGAAAAAAAAGTTAGAAAAAAAGCTGACCAAAAGCAGCAACATATAGTATAAAAAGATCTTTATAAAAGTAAGCGGACTTATTCGAATTGATCTAATTACAAGTAGCGTAAAGAAAAGACAAGAGACTGAAAACAACTAAAGTCCTTATGCGCTTATAACTTCTACTCAGATCATCTACTGCATTCTCTACTAAAAACCTTTTCACATGGAAATTTCCCGAAAGCCTCTAGCCCACGGTCAATCATAAAACAAAACGCCACAGTTGGTAGCATTTTTATTTTCGTAAACGCGTTCGTTAAACGTTCGAGTGGCATTTGACGAGATACGATCTCTCCATGGATGAATGAGTGCTCTGGAGTTCTTTCATTCCTCTCTTACAACTGGAAATTGCCTGATGTTTGGTTGTCGTGTCAACTGTGTCTTTTCCTTCTTCTACGTCTCATCTTTCTCTTTATCTCCTAACGATTTTCCATAAAAATTGAGGAACTTTGACTAAGTTCCGGATTAAAATGTCTCATGAATTGATTCGTTATAGATTTCCGAAAAACACATCATCACGATGCCATAATCGAATGAAGAACTCATATAGTCTACACAACTCTTACTGCTACACTTGTTACACGGAAACGAACATGGGCAACAACAGGAAATAATGATAATAATAACAGTAGCAGTGAGAGCAATAATAAAACAGAGAAAAGAAAGAAAATGACCACGAAAATTTACGTTGTCAAGACAACGACGACGATCACAATCAGAATGACGCTGAGATATTTGCAAAACTCCGGAGCGCAAGCGTCCGCGGTGGGGAACGAACGCGCTATTGTCCTTTCTGGGGAGTAACGCGTTCACCACGACACCAAGCGGATGCTTCACTTCACCTGTCTCTCAGCTAGTTCTATCGATCAGTGCCGTCAGCAATCACCCGCCTACGGGACTGATCTGGGGAGCCCAAATCGACACTGAACCCAGTTATCACAACGTTAAGTATTTCAACTACTGTAAATGGAAAATTTACCATTGTAACGATCACAATCTTGAAAATCTAACAGTTACGTTAGCTAAAAGTTGGATTTTCTTTGAAAACGTACACACTTATCTGCTTATGCATAAATTCACATAGTCATAGTCGTAAATACACACAAAACACTCGAATGCGCGCAAATCATTAACGGCTTTCGCTCATGGTAGTGAAGCCAAGATGAGGCAGTCTACCAAAGCGTTTTCAAAGAGAAGAATGTTGGAAAACACTTTCCAGATCTCCTTTTCTCCTTTGTTTAAGCGGTCGACAAGGATATCAATATGTTGGAAACTAGATCCGAAGTTATCAGATCGTCACCTGTATCACCTGTAGTCCCGTTGATCGTAGAGTGACTCGAGCGGGCGCCAGTAAATCCTCCATTTTTCCTTATCGCGTGCAAGAGTAGCCCAGTGGGTTCTCCTCGCTTTAGGGACTCGTCGAGCATCATATCTTTCTTCTAGGCTTTTCGTGAAGAACTCTGACCATCGGGTCGACAGTCTTCCTGCAGTACGTTTGACATCCCGAGGAATCCAGTCACTAACAGCCCTTGTCCATCGGTTATCATTCATACGCATTACGTGTCCGGCCCACCTTATCTTCGACTGTTTGGCGTATCAGATCGTAGAAAAAAAATTAACAGTATCGTCACTGAATCTAATTTACCATCATGCACTACCAATCTTGTCCTAAGCAGTTATTGTAGAACATCAAACGCTAGGAAACTGAGCGTGAATACAAACTGAAAAGATACTAAAACTATCGTCCCATGTCTGTTTAGCAATTTCTACACATTTAATGTTACATAAGTTCACAAATTGAGTCAATTTACCTACAATAAAGTAAGCAGGTGAAGAAAGGACCTGGGTCCAAATTCTCTAAGCATCATGTGGACACCTGTATATTACAAAAGAAAAAGAAAAAAGAAAATAACAGCGATGGTGTACTTCGAATACTCAAGTGGAAACGTTGTAGAGTTCTGTTAACATTATAGAACATTGTCGATGTACTTCTCCAGTTCAGCCAATCATATTGGTCATATAAATAAAGACTACTTGATGACTATCTTCTCTAATCAAGGAACTATGCCTGACCGCCTACCACCCATCCGACACCGCCCATAATGAACTGTCCTGACGCCAATGAGAAGCAACGATTTTTGCGATTACTGTGTCTCCGAGATCTCTCTCACAGACATGCAAACAGAACAGTACATATATCATATAGACAACAACATATGTAAACAAACACATAAACAAACAAGTACAGATATATACACATAGATAAAGAAACAAGAGTGCAACATACGACGGTGACTTATCATCTATGGATGCGCCATGCGTTCGGCTCCATGAAACAGCGTAGAATTGGACTTATATCTAGCCTTCCGCAACACTTGTGTTGACGTATCGTTTTATAAAGTCAGTGTTTTCATGCTCCAACCCAAGCCTGGTACCAATTTGCCTAGCCGGGAGGGAAGGAAGGCCTGCTGAGTGCCTGAGACGGGGGGATAAAACCAAAGAACGCGTGCTTAAAAGGGCACCTCTGCACTATACGTACATATAAACACATACATCCATTAGCCACGTAGATTCACTATTTTTCGCTCTGTCAGAGCAACTGACCTATCAAAGTGCCTAGCATTCTCGATGACTACTTGTCACGAATAACTAACAACTGTCATTAAGGACAACATGTAATGCTTAATAGTGAGAGAGAAAAAACAAAGAAGAAGAACAAAGATGTTATCAATCATATATATGTATGTATAAGGACAAAGCTCTTGGCGTTGATCAATCCCTGAGGGATGCGCTATGCATCCGACTTCATTAAGTATCGTTGGAGGTGATTGAATGCATATCTGGCCTATACAATGACTCGCGGTGGCCTGTCGATGTATCGAGCCAGTGCTGCTATCCTCCCAGACAAGTCTGGTACCAATTTGCCGACCCCGGAGGGATGGAAGGCTTGGTGAACCATGGGCGCATAGATCGATCCCACGTGCGTGTCGCAGTGGCGCCTCCAACCACTGTGCCACTGTATATATATATATATATATATATACGCAGTTACAAAAAATAACAATGCACAAGCAAGCATACCGAATACATACATTCATAAACACATACACATACATCCATACATAAATTCATAAATTAGTCCTACGCAACTTACATATAACGGATTATACTGATGCAAATGTAAAGTGAAAGAGTTTAAAAATAGTCGATAGACGTCATAGATTGAATACTTCTGGGAAACAGGTGCAATGTTTAATGAGATGGATGTGTTACACACAACCAACTATTTCTATACATGTTGGATCCAGTAAAGAAAACACAACATTGTGTAATAGAAGTAAAAAATAAAGATAAAGAAGAAGATGAAACCATAGCTAACAGAGTACACGTGAGAAACGATCTCGGAGACGGAAATTCAGATTGCGCAACATTTCATAAAACCAGGACAATGCAACGGGTCAGGCGAACACACCTCCCCTCACTCACAGCCGCATACACAGACATACATACACATACGCATACACGCCCCACATACATACCAACACCCATACATACATCCATAAATACATAAATACAAATATACACAAACATGAATGAAAACTTACTCGCTTCTCATGCGTTTACGAAACATTCCCCTTCCTCTGTACTTGAAATCAATCCCAAAAAAAGTAAGATAAATAGTCATTCATAGCGATGTTTACCTCATTTTTTGTGTTTCCAGTGAACGTTGAGTGGCACACCTTTGACGTGGCCTCTTAGATGGTTTCATTCCAACCTGTAAAACGACTATAAACAAAGAAAGCATGCAAAAATTAGAACTTCTATACGAGAACAACGTTGTTGACTGCTTTAGAAAAAGAACTATGATTACATAAGCATCTAAGAACAAATCAAAAACTTTTGCTAAGTAACCACGAACAGTTACAGTTTATATATGGTGGTGATATAAACTATAACACTTTAACAAAGGAGAAGAAACTTCCAAATGCACGAAGCATTTATAGAACAAGTTTCGTACGCACAGAAAAGTTTAAAGACGTTCTATTAGATGAAACATAGAGTAGAGTTATAAACCATTTTAAAGCGAAATCGATCTTATACCTCGGATTGAGTAGTCGATGGACCAGGAAGATCGAGTTGAGCAGTTTCATAACTAGTAACAGTTGGCAATGAGCTAAACAACACAAACGATAAGCTTTAGATATATAAGCCTCTGCTTTGCTAAATTCTAGCTGTTGATGAGCTTTCTTATAAATTATATAAGAATAGCGCACAAGGACTTTTCTACAGTTCCAGCATTTTCTAAGTATCCTACTAATCTTTATACAGAAGCTGATCAATCAATATAATAGTCTTCTGTTAGACGAACGAAACAATGCTGTCAAATTGTTATTAGGAAACCGTCAATCAATCTGTGGTTCGGAACTTCATACTGTTAAATGCATTAAGTACCAATAAAATATATAAGTCAACCTAAGTACCTTAGTAAACAGCGATTTTCTTTCCGTTTGTTAAACAAAAACTGAAAAGGTACACACCTGCACGAATTCAATAAAGGTGTCGTTTCGTCGAATACCACATCCGGTTCATCGGTAGATAATGATCGACTAGTTGATTCCATTTTCTTCCAGTTGCTTTGCTAGAAAACACTGGATTGTTCTAGAATGCAAGAAGCTGTTAGTAACATATTGAGCTAATCAATAATGGGAAAGCTCGTCACTGACACTAAGTGCGGAAATACCGAGTAGTAATGAAAATAAAAGACAACCAGTTTAATAGTAATTTCATTGCAAATGAATTCAGCATATTCTGTGAACAGTATTAAGCCAGCTACATCACATTAAATCATCCGATCAATCAATCATGGAAATCGATATCGCTTAAGAAGAATGCTAGTGACAAGACAAGTCAGCCGGACACAAGATCTCTCTAATTAACAGAAGGGTTCAAATGGATTTGTTCGACGAATATCTGGTTGGATTAAAAAGGAGAAAGCTCTCGGCGTTAATCAATCCCTGAGGGATGCGCCATAAATTCGACTTCATTAAGTATCGTTGGGGGTGATTGAATGCATATCTGGCCTTTACAATGACTCGCGGTGTCCTATCAATGTATCGAGCCAGTGCTGCAATCCTCTCAGACAAGTCTGATACCAATTTATTAACCCCGGATGGATGGAAGGCTTGGTGGGCCACGGGAGCCGGGATCAAGTCCACGCGTGTGTTGCAGGGCGCCTCTGACCACTGCGCCACACGGGCCCTTCCGGTTGGATTCTCGTAGCACTATTCGTTTAGGCATTTGGTAGAAGAGAGCAAATCTATGAGACACTGATGACTCAGATCAGCAGTCAGAAGAGGTCGCCCCGAACAACAAACCACCTGCATGGATGGTAGGGGAAAATAACGAAGGAAATACCGGAAAAATAGCTGCGGATCGGAAGAATGTAATTAGAAATCGCTACGGCATCTAAATCATCACACTGACGAATTCTTAGACCATTTCCTCATGACATCAGGTACGGAAAGCAAGGATCCTCCGACATGGATTGTGCATGAAAATGCCTCAGGGTATTAGGGTAGGGTAGGGTAGGGTAGGGTGAAGGTGATCAAGAAATCGAACTCTACCCTGTAGGAGGCTGAAGAAGAACGTAAATCTCACACCAATGAGTTCAAACAAAATCATGGTTGGTGGAAAAGAAAGAAAAACAGTCGGAAAGTACCATTAACATTGAAGTCGGTGTGCAATGAAGAAGAAACGAACATCGATTATGTAATCAAGTGCGCTTACGTTCGAAAATCAGCTGTTCGTACAGTTTCGGCTCCAACCAACTTATAACGCTTAAGTTACTTAGCGAAGAATAGTAATCAATACGATTGTTAAACGAGAATCTGAAACAAATACACCGGTGATAAACAACTGTTCGATGGCTCCAAGTTATGTAAACAGTGGGCGATGATTGTTCGATGTTGATCGATCGATGATCGGCAGTGCATCAACCATGATTTGGAACAGATCGATTTTTTTATTCGATATTTACTTCCATCGTAGTAGAAACCCCATTGTAACACATTACTTTTTATTAGATTAAAGAAAATCCCTACTCATCGGATACTGTAAAGAAGACGTTATCGTGAAGAGCATTTTATTGCTACATCATTACTTTCCACTATCGACAAACAACCAATTCGCCCATATCAGTGTCTACCAAGTAACCCCGATAAATATTATCACTCATTACTGGTAATATTTTACTAAAATGCTAAAGATATTTCAGATACAAACTCATTCATACGTAGTAATAACTTGAGCAAGACCGTAACAAACATTATCCAAGAAATCCTTAGACACTAGCGCACGCGGTTTTTAGCGTTCGCTGCTGCTTTGGACGGCGCGTGGCCATCAAGGACTTGCCAAATTTTTGACAATAAACAGTAGTTTTTTAATAGTTAGATTACTTGGAAGAATATAAACATGACAGCATTATAGGAGAAAGTTTGCTTTATCGTTTGCTTCGTAGATTTATAATTAGACTACTACTTACTATTTGTGAGTTTCTTACAAGCACATTGCTGAAATCGTTGTGCCATGTCTCTCTCTGTATTCTTCATATCTCCGACTCCGTTTTGAATTAAAATGTCTATCGACTACTAGTTAAATAGGGGCGCGTGTTGCGCAGTGGTCGGAGGCGCCCTGCAACACACGTGGAATCGATCCCCACTCCTATGGCCCACCAAGTCTTCCATTCTTCCGGGGTCGGCAAATTGGTACCAGACTTGTCTGGGAGGATAGCAGCACTGGCTCGATACATCGGTAGCACACCGCGAGTCATTGTGAAGGCCTGATATAAATTCAATCATCTACAAACCGTGCTAGATGAAATCGAATGTATGACCCATCCCTCAAGAATTGATCAACGGAAGGAGCTTTACCCTTTTATTTTACTTACAAGTTAAATTAGCGGCCAATGATTTAACTCGTGCAAGGAAGAATTCTTTGCATCATTCCAGATGCAGAATGTAGTTTTTCGCCAGTCAAGGCTTGCCACTGCATGTATTGGATAAGCTATCGATCGATTATGGTGTAGGGCAGTGGTCGGAGGCGCCCTGCAATACACATGGGATCGATTCCCGCGCCCCAGGCCCACCAATCCTTCCATCTCTCATAGATCGGCAAATTGATACAGGACTTGTCTGGAAGGATAGCAACCCTGGCGTGACACATCGGTAGCCCACCGCCAGGTCATTGTAAAAGCCAGATATGCGTTCAGTCACCTCTAACGATGCGTAATGAAGTCGAATGCATGGCGTGTCTCTCAGGGATTGATCAACGCCAAGAGCTTTATCATTTATCCTTTATAAGGACAGGTAAGTGTGCGTCAAAACAAATCATTAGAAATAAAGTAACCCACATAGACCTAATTCACGACCACGACCATGCGCATTGGTTTCAACACATGTGCTGTTGTGCGTTGCGGACCGTACATCTTGTTTTCAATGAGCATCTCATTTACGTTCCAATGAGAAGCGGTCCGATGAGACTGCCACGCGAAGATGGCCCCGGTCATAAAAGAGTTGAACCTTTTGTATTGTAACAACTACTTAATGTACAAGGTTGACCAAATCTGCTTCTCTTTTAATATTTTTAGGTAGATATACTACCTTTTGGACACGTGGTACCATCGCGACCCTTGGTAGCCAATCGATGGCTTGTCGAATACAGTTTTTGTACTGGGGCTGGTCCATGGATAGTAATTCTCAACTATGCTTGCAAAAAGCAGTTTCGGGCGGCGGAATGCAATCGATAGATATAAAAATATGGGAGAAATACAGAAATACATTTCGGCTATCGAAGAAAACTATGCGGCAAGCTGATAACACCATGGTAAGATAATGGATGATTTTTTTTCCACCGCATAGAACATGTGTCCAAGAAGACAGGAACATACACAGAAAAACATAGCGATGTGTAGAAGTAAGAGAGACATGGAAAAAATCTGTGGACACCGAGCAGTAGAACAATAATCTCACGAAACTAATGCGCCATGCCTCTTGTGTCTCTTGTGTGGGTTCGTGGTCCGTACATCTTCATTTCAATGCGCTTTCGGATTGCTTTCCAATGGCATGCGGTCGTGAAAGGATTATACTGGTCACTCGGGGCGCCGTGTATGATTGTATAGAATGCACACCGTCCATTATGTGTTAAAAAATTGCGAATCGCAAGCAGTTATACCCAGTCTCTGATGTAATGAAGGTAAAATAAGTTAAATAAGTCGGAAGTAATCTCACTATTTGAGTTCATTGTTCGGATTTCTATTAGTGAAAGATAGATTTACAACATATTGTTTGGTTCCACATTACTACAGAAAGTTTTACCTGTTCTATGACTTTCGACGGCGAAACAATTGAAACCCTTTTCGTAAGCAATTTAGGATAACTCGGTTCGGTAGCTGTGTTTATTTCTGTCAAGCATGTTTCGTCGACTTCTTCGATGGATGATGGAATTTGTTGAGTGTAACAAATATTTGATGGAATTGATTGATTCGGAAGATTCACTTTATCTCCGTCTTTGTCATGCGTTAAACGTGGATAATTTCCCTGCAACAAATCAGTTTACCATAGTTGAAATATCAACAATATCTATTTTAGTATACTTGCAAATAATAAAGTAGTTCATTGTGTACTACGTTCATAATTTGTCTATTATCTTTTCGTACCACTTCGTCTTGCTAGAAGATTCACTATGTGAGGTGTCTATTTTGATTTTACTACTCGCTAGTTGATTGGTTATATCCTTAAGAGAGCAATTGGCCGTGAACTGTGAGCCGAACGTGAGACCCAGGTGGACGGACTACGGATTGGGCCCCCTGTCTTTTTGGGTACGGACTGATTTATACTTTCCTTGTGCAGCAGATGTAATAATATATGCGTGTGTGGATGCAGTTTCTCGTATATGGGCAGTATCTCGTATGCACGCATGTCTAGTATCTCGTATTTGGGGCAAATAGTACAGTGATAATGATGCCGGTCATCACAACTACGGGCCTGGTTCGACCCCGCTTCAAATTCACCAAGTCTCTCATTCTCACTGGGTTTGGGAAGGCGGTACCGCACTTGTCCATGAGAAAAATCTCTCTCTTCAAAGCAATTGGGAGCGGCTTAGCTCGGCTATATTTGCACTCCAGTATGAATCAATTTGATCAGCATTGTACGACATTCAAGATGAAATGGAAATCCTCAAATAGCACCCGAAGCCACTCATGAAAAAGTCGGGAGACTGTAGTGACTGATGGATACGTGGAAACGAATCGAATGTGAGAAGTGCTGGGATCCGCACAGTAGATGTGAAGGCAGGTCGTATAAAATGAAAAAGAAATTCTTAGACCTTAACTAAGATGATGCTGAGATATTTGCACGAACGCGCTATTGTCCTTTTCGGGGAGTGACGCGCTCACCAGCACACCATGCGGGTCCTTCGTCTCGCCTGTCTCTCAGCTAGTTCTATCGATCAGCGATGTCAGCAAACACCCGTCAACGGGATTGATCTAAGGAGCTCAAATCGGCAACGAACCTAGTTAAGCTGAGGCTGAAGTTGAAATCACAATTTTAACCTTTTTGTTTACTGCCTACTATAATTTTTAACGGCAGAGTATCATGTGAAATGCAACTAAGATGATGCTGAAATATTTGCGAAACTCCGGAGTTTTGCAAACATCTCAGCATCATCTTAGATCTTAGCTTGGCCGAAATTCTGTGAATGTAAAGTGAGTAGTAATTGCATCGGAGATGAAAAAGCGGTCGTTTCGAACCAGAAACCGCATCTTCGTGAGAATTGAGCAAGCTACCTATGCGTGTTTCGAGCTTCTACGCCTGAGTTTGCGGGTAAACCTCATCAAATGCTGAAGAAACAGAAAGATTCCATTCCTGTGCCCTTAAAAAATCACGATAACGTTGCAGAACGAAAAGGGGAACGCTCGGAAAACTACGAACTATTTCACTAAACTTAGTTTACGATCTGCAGTGTTCGTCAAAATTTGTGGGGCTCAGCGAAATATATATCGTTGTCAGCAAGGTGAGTTCTTGTAATTCTGGATATCCGTTGTAATAAGAAACACTAAAATGAAAAGACGTCTTCGATTACAGAGTATGTCCGCTCTTAAACGATGAAGAGAAGCTCTTCCAAGCTTCAGAGAACTTGACTGCGTGAATTCTCAGGTGTGTGGCTTTTCTTCCCTGTGTTTATCTGTAGATGCAGGGCTAGGATATGCTTGTACGCAGAAAATGGTAAACATTCACTTCTTTTGGTCTTTTACAAGGACGCGCTCGCCATGTGTGTATGCTTTTGATCATTCCTGTTTTTGAGAGATAGTGGCCCTGCACGGGATAGCACAGTGATAGTGATGTCCGTCATCACTAGCATGGTGCTATTTCGATTCCGTTGCGGGCCAACGAAGCCTCTCATCCATCCTGTGTCGGGAAATTGGTACCCAGCTTGTCTGGGAAAACCTCACTCTGCAATCCATTTGCGAACGCTCTAGCTCGGCTATCTCAGGACTGCAGAGAGAATTGCTCGACTATCATTCTACGACATTCAAGATGAAATGAAGATCCTCAAGTAGCAACCGAAGTCACACGTAGAAGATGGAAGTCTTTTGTGGACGATGGATGCGACGAAACGAATTGAATGTGAGAACTGCTGGGATCTGCACAGTAGATGTGAAGACGGGCTATATGAAAAAGAGAACTGATCTACTCCTCAATGCTTGATTCTGCATTTATCTTATTCAGTGGTACGTCGCATGAAACACCTATCCATCTTATGCCTGGAATACAGTATAGAGCTTTCCCAGTGAGGTAACCTCTGTAGTCTATTTTTCAGCTTACATAATTTTCATAATTATTGTGGAACTTTCTATGTAGGCGCCATGAATCGAAAGGATATGAAAAGGTCATTGTAGCGACGTCCATTCCATGGTTCTCTAATTCACCATACGGACGACCACCAATCGAATTCGTTGTGGCTTAAGAAGGAGATCAAATTCTGTATGACAACAAAAGACGTTTTCCAGCGTTCTTAGCATTCTACTTCACGAAGCGTCGTAAAGGAGATTGTATTAATATTAGAAAAATATTGACTTTTTAAACCCAATCGTTGTATCGAACAATGTTTTTTTTTATACTCGGAGGCAAATCTGTCTAATTTTCCGACCTCGGAGGGATGGAGGACTAGGTTTGCTCGAGGTGCGTGTTCTAACGGGAGAGCACGTACGTATTGTAGAGAACCTCTAACAACACACACCCATACTAATGGTATATTTCTTTTATTTCATATGACCCGTCTTCACGTATATTGCACGGATCCCAGCACGTCTCACACTCTTCGTTCCCTCGCACCTATCATCCACTATGGTCCTCCAAATTTTTACCTTTGCCATCAGTTGCTGGTTGGATACCCTGATCAGTGCGTTCCCACTTGGGTTGCAGAGAATGTTTTTCCACGGCCAAGTTCAGTACCTGACTCCAGATCGTGAAGGGATGAAAGGTTTGGTGAGCTTGGAGTGGCATCGAACCAGCACTGTCCTCGTGGTGATCGGCATCATTACAACTGTGCCACTCGTTTCCTACTATTAATACAACTTCTATTAATCTAGTGAACAATTGTGGACATAGGCAAAGTCGTCAAATACGTAATGCGCGACGTTATTTATCCTACACATCCAAATCCCTCACATTTCCGAGGATGAGTGAACATTATCCAATGAAAAACAAGCGTCGACGATGCAAGTGCACTTAGTGAAAAGTGGGATGAGGGAGGACATGAAAAAGGTCTGCATTGATTTATTGTCATTCTTATTGGTATTAATAAAATTGGATGCATTGCGCATCCCTTAGGGATTCATCAACGCTGGGAGCTTTCTCCGTAATCCTTTAATCACTTCTCTAATTCTATTTCTATTAAATTAACGAAAAATGGACATTGATTTCTACAATTTTTAGGTTTTTTTCTCTAAAAATATAAAAGAAATTAATGCGTGGTCAAGTTCGTCTCATGTACTTCGTTTCTAAGTACCACATTGCACGTTCTTTAAGAAAAATTCACCAACTCATAGGAAAGAAGCGTTTTAGAATAGAAGCTCTGACCTGAGTGCATTGTAGGGTATTGCCGACTAAAAGCTCACGAATGTTCCTGAAAGCAGCAAAGTATATGAAGAAGATGAGAACAGTTTTAAAGTGTTGTCCATAAGGATGTGAATCTTGGAATCTGGAAATGCTTTTGGTGCCGTTTTCAAGTACCTTATGTACGGACTATTTCTTCTTCATTCTCTTTAAGGTTGTAGAACTTTTAGTTGATCATCTAATTTTAAGCCATTAGCAAAAAGAACGAAATGTCCGGTTTTAAGTAGGAACTATACTTTGTCATAGTTAGCGGGATATCTCTTATTTGGATCAAGTGACTTCACATTGCCTCAAATAATTAAGTGGACAAAAATATTAATAGTTTTTTTTTGGAATCGACAACCTCTAATTGGATTACATGAGGCTCAGATTCATGTGGTTATGTTAAGAAGCAAGGAATACAGGGTCGGAAGAATTTGAAGGAATTGAATTGAATTTGAAAGAATTTGATTAGGAGAAAGAACTACCTTAACTAGAACACATACTTCAATAACGTCAGGAATACTGCGTACTATGTATAGAGCGCTTGAATGATGTGATGTGAAATGGAACCAAAACGCAACAACTGGGTGGAATACGAAACTCCGATCTCCAGAAAATAATTTTCTTCGGGATCCAGGATACATCTACATTGAAGCATAGATTAGCCGGTCATATAAGAAGAACAGACGACATGTGTACGAAAAGAATTGCAGAGTAGACTCCACGAGGGTGCAAGCATCTCCTAGGACAAGACGGCCACCTACACATTGGGCGGACATGTCCGTAACAAAGTTAATTAAGTGAACTCGAAGCTGTATTTGTTTTACAGATGACGGTATGAGACTCGCACTAGCTACCACACTCGAATGAATCCATCACCATGGACGACGATTGCTAAGGAAAGAAACGAATGGCAATTGTGCTGAGGACCTCACAACTCGTAAGGACAAGTCGTCCAAGTTTTTTCAAGTTTTTGTGTTTAGAGGCGCTGTAAATAAATAATAGTGTTTTGCAAATAAGACAAGAAATGATGACAAAGCTGATGCAAAAGTCTGAAAAAAGTTAATCATAGGAGTGCTAAGTTCACCAAACTTTGCAGTAACAACAGCAATAACACCAGCTATAACAGCGACTACAACGGCAGTAACAAACAAACCTCTTCAGTGTTTCGTCATTGTTTGCGTTGAGATGGTTTGCATTATTGTCAGGTTCCAATTTCAGTACATCTTCATGGTAGTTTTCCAGTTTCTCTTCACTTTTTTGCATATCGTTCAGAGTTTGGTACGATTTTATTCGGAAGAAAATACCTATAAACCCACAAAACCTTTCCGAAATCGTTTGACAAAGTATTCCTTCCATTTCGAAAGTCAGTGAGAATTATTTCTAGGTTTCGAAAAGGGTGAAAAATGTTAGGCTTCACGTACTGTTTAGGCTCACTAAAAAGAAAATGATTTGCGGTTGTAAATTGCTAGGAAACGAAAGTGGTAAGATCACGAAGAACATTTTGGATGAAGAGTTTCTTTTTCACTTTCCTTATTCCATTTTGGAAAACAAAGCATTAAAACCAATAGTCAACTAATCAATGTTGTTTCTCGATTATCTTCACAACAAATGCCACTCAAAATATCGGAAAAGGGTCCCTGGAAAGAGAAAATGCACGCTGCTGAACGTCACAATTTCAAGAATTCGTCTTTTAGTTCGGTATTTTTCGTTTTGATTGGAACGCTAGATGTCAAAATGTGACCGCGGCTTTTGGCCAACAAACATTCTAGAAAAATTGGCCTGTTGCCACTTGTTTTGAAAGCAATATATCACTCGTTTTCCAGCAAAACTTGTACGATAGCACAAGGTTAATTGATTTGTATGACAGGTGATTATTCCAAAAGACGCCAATGAAAGGGTGGAGGGTCCAGACGTACAATACCTATTGGTTCCGCTATCTCCAAATACACCAAAGACCACATACTTTTTATATGGCTCCTTATCTGTATTCTCCTTGTTGCGGATGCTCATAGGTGCCAAATTGGCGTGAACAGATGTTTTCCATTTGGGGCCTACGTCACATAGAAATGTGCGAAATTGAAAATAATTCCTTCATTCAACGGAAACCTGTATCAACCCAAACGTAAGGATGGCTTAAAGTTGTTACGATAACTATATTGCAATATACACTTGTATGATAGTGGTGAGTATTATCATTGATGCAGGAGTTAGGCCATGAAGCTTTCGAGTTTTGATCTATCACATGGAGTTGTCCTACACATTAGGCCCCATTTAGTACATTGAAGGCGTATGGAGCATATTATTTGGTCTGCACAATGGCCTACGATACGGTATTGATATGTTGAGCAAGTGTTCTTTGGCTTCGATGAGAGGCTTGATCGCTATTAACTGACCCCACAGAAATGAACGCCTTGGTTAGCCAGGGCGTGGAATCCACCTCTAACCATTACGCTGCACATCATTAAAAATTACCTTTTGACATTAGTAAGTGTGAGAAACATTCCAGATGCAGCTATTGCTAGTGTGTTTTTGAAAGAAGAAGAAGATGGTGACAATGACGATGATGATCATGATAATGGTAATGAGGGAACGGGATTTTCTGTTACTGAGATGCGTAAGTTTTTCTAAAACAAGAAGATTCAGTGCTAAAGAAGGACGTCGGTCAATCACATGAAAACGGAAGATTAAATGATGAAGCGCAGAGTCAATATATTCCCTTATCAACAATGTTATTGTGGTTTGGAGCCAAAGGGCTTGATATGACATGGGTTTGCACACCTTCTGATTTGACGACGCACTATTTCCAATGGCGTATAATCGATGGCAATCTCTCTAACTAAGCCAGTATTTGTCATGTCACAAATCAGAAACGAAACTGTCATATGTCATAAATCACATCGTTAATATGGGCTTCAAAGCACATGAAACCCCTCTAAAGAAATGAATCGTTGCAAGAAAAAAGTTTTGAGGGTCATCTATTTGGGGATATTGTTGATACTTTCTTTTTTCAAACCGTTTCTTTCTCCTTTATTGTCTCTATAGCTTTTTTTGTTTTCGGAGCACGCAGAGGTTTGATGAGATAAGGAGCCCAGTGTAGACCAAACCATACAAGACACACAATGCATTGGACTCCATTCGTGATCTCTATTGAATATTTACTTAGTAGATAGCTACGGAGCCTCACCGATGTGAGAAAATATTTTTTCATCCTTCCAAGCTAGTCTGGTATCAATTTCCTGAGCGGCGGAGAAATGATGGTGATTGAAGTTATTCCTAGATGTCGCATAGCGTATACCAAAGTGTACCAAAGTACTATCTTGATCTCTACGCCACGCGCGAGTTCCTCAATACTTAAACATTATTAATTAAAACGTTAAGACTTTTTCTTCGTCCTAATGTAGAATCTCGTGTTGTAGCAAAATTGCATTTTTTTTTTCATTAATAACAATGCTTTTCGAAAACCAATGGTTATAAAGTTTAGTACACAAATTGATTGACTACTTCTCATGACAATTTTCTCGCGATTGGCTATTGGTTTAATCAGAAGTCTAGCAGTCTCAACTTCGCCTGTGAACCCCTATAGAAAAAAGGAACAAATAATGATGCAGCTGAGACAAAGTTGTTACCATACATTCGGCTGACGTTAGGCGTCTTTACATCTTCCTTTCCTCCAATGGCACCATCGTCTCGGATCATCGGCTCTGAGGAAGACGAAGACGTGGAGGCCTTAACTGAATAAATGTAAGGCAACAACCTCCACTGATGTATTGATTATTCATGCCGAAGTTGAAAGTTGGTTTACAATAATAATGCAGCGTTTATCTCCAGCAATTTTTCAACTGTCAATACCGGTTAAGTAAGGCTTATTGTAAAAAAAAATGCTTCCGTAGAAGTCCTGGAACGGTCAAACAATTATGATCGCCCTTCTGGCACGACGCCTACTTGACGACACTTGAGGGAGTCATCGTGGTTGGTGTTCCGATTTGCTGAGTCATTTTCTTTGAAGTTACGATGTGATACTTCCAATAGGGAGCTTACGGCCTCGTTACTCATTTCGGCTTATTTTTCTGCATTAAAGCTAAGCTTCGCCTTCTATCATTGGAACGAGGACAAACACGAACACGCAATACGGCACGTCATATTCTTTGACCGGTCGTCTTTTCGTATCGCCAACGTTTGATCTTGATGTAACCGTCACTCTAATCTCGTCACATTCTGAATCGTTCTCCCATTTTCCTATAATGTTTTTTATTTTAAAATCATTGAGTGTCTATGTCGGAGCTACAAGAAAACCAGTTGTTTCGACTACTATTAGACCTCAGATTCTATTCGCTGAACTTCCCGCCATTATCAACTTATTTCTCTATAAGCTGTCATGAGGTTTATACATAAATTTCATCTATTAGATAAATATAAACGAACGAGTGCAAGTTGATTTTGTTGCTCTTGAATTTCTTTTACACCGTATGAACCAATCGTATGAACCAATCAGCATCGGCTGCTTCTTAAAATCAACAGCAGTATCTTCGAGCCTTGTATTTGTTCCAGTGTCGTCGAAGTGTTGGTGAGGAGAGCAAAATAGTTTAAAAAAACGATAAAACGTTATGAAGGAAAAGTAATCGTCGAAGAAAACATTTGGAAATCGCAGAGTTGCTTGGTATTGATGAGGAACCTAAGGTATTTCGACAGTAATTTCATTCTCCTTGAAGGTGTGCTCGTATTTCTTCTGCAGCATTTTCATAGTACTTTTCCCATTTTTATTTTTGTCTTCTTCCACATTAGTCTGGAAAAAATTAAAGTGTTGATTCCTTTCAAGAAAACTTTGATTGAAAACTATTAGGAGGTGTAACTAAAGAGAGATAGTGTTGGTTCAACGATGTCGAAGAGAATGGTGAGTTATCTTCAAAACGAACCGCTCAGGCTTTAGCATAGTTTCACATGCAAGTTACAAGCTGAACAAGAGCTTCACCTGAAGTTGCAAAAAACATGTATAGGATGTTCCCAGATTCTCGTTATCGTGCACGCAGCTGTCTGTCACTATGGATTGGGTGAAGGTTTGGTCGCTCGCAAGCAGATATTTTCAAAACCACTTTAACTCTTAGTAGTGGTTTACAGTTCTCTGTGCTTTCAGATGAAAATATCTGGCTTATTGTCGGCCTGAGAAGCAGCTTCACTTGGTGATGAACCCTTGTTGTAGATGGAGGCACGGTACGTCTAGCACGCGTCCTCACATACTATGAAGTGTTGAGCGATAGAGGTCGATATGCTGTTAAAAGAAGATGATTAGAGTGAAAGAAAAAATTTTTGTAAAATATGAATTTTCGACTCTGATTCGCTGTCTATTATACCTCGCAATCTCTTTGGATTTTCGTAACACAACTGTTAATTCGACTTATCAGTCAAAAATTAAATTAATCTCACAAAAACAGTAGTAACACCTGATGTATAAAAGAAGTACAAAAAATAGCCTTAACATTAAAAGTGTTGAAATATTAGCATATTACTTTACAGTGTTCATAACCAACTCTTCCCTTGTGTAATTTCGTCGTGTTTCTGTGGGTTTTCCACCGGGCCTTTCTGTTGGTGTCTTAAAAAACGCAAACGTCTGAATGAGATTCTATCAAAGTTGGAATTTCTCTATTTAGCTTCTTCTCGCCGATTACATGCTAAGAGATCCTAATAAAATCGATACATTAGGTGTAAAATCATAACAGCAAAGATCGTTTGCAAGTGATTTTCCACAGTTTCTGAATTCTTTAATGGTTGATAAAATGCGAGCTTCCATTACAGCCGAGACGAATGAATCGACGGCGAAGGAAAAAAACCGAGTTGACAAATGTTGGCTTTCAAAATCATCGTTTATTAAAATAATGCGTTTTCGTTTAACTTCGCAGTTCTCTGCGTCACTTGTTGGCCCTACACTTCTCTATTCAAATACGGCCGCCAATCCACATCTATATATCAACCACATCACCTCTCGACGACGTTATCAGCATCGTCATAATTCTGCTCATTTTCTAGAATCTTCAGCTAATGGTGTAATATTCTAGTGGGTTGTGTTCGTTTTAGTAGACAAATCCTTCACTAAAACCATATATCTTACTGCTACGTCAAGTGAGAGCAATTCCCATCAATTACTCCTCTATTAAAATGCTCTCGTCGGACATTGAAGGCACGGGGGCGCTTTAGCTTTAGCTTTAGCTGTTCCTTACAATTTTGCGATCATCAACTTCCTTCCACCTCCATGCTCCTCCACCTTCGCTCAAATTCACTCTACTCTGACATGTCAAGTAACAATAAGCTTTCTTCGTCTACGTTGACCTTCTAGGCACCACCAATTATTGGCCACGGTCTTTGTGCTACTCACGTTTCATGGTGTTTAATGTGTTGTTCAGCAATTTTATGGCTGCTTTATTCAATGCTGTTTAGGCAGTAGTGATATTAAGTGACTAACGATTTAGAAGACTACAATTCTCCTAGCATCTGAGCTCTTAAAGTAGCGCACCAAAATCTATTTACTGCACTGGAATTTGAATTCCTTCCCATTCTCAAGTTTCTAGTGAAGACAGCCTTAAAAAAGTGAAGACAGACTCAAAAAAGAGCGAAACGTCGAGTAATTCAGAGAACCAGACCAAAATGTAGTGAACAATTATAGATATCAAGCCAAGAAAAAAATAAATAGAAGGAGATTTCGATTTTATGTTGACTCATAAAAAGCGATGACAAAGTTTTCAATGGATTTGCAGTAGCGAAAAGCTTGCGTACATATTTCGGCTGTTACATATCCAACTTCATTTACGTTATTTATCTCTCATAGCAATAATGTAAGTATTTTTCCGCGCTTTTTATTATTATGGCATAAAGCTTATTTGCAACTGGTGTATTTGAATATATTTTTTCCAGAATGTTTTCTACGTCTTGTAACGAAGCTAAATTGTATTACCGTTTTGTTCTTATCGCTGCTAACATTTTTAATGCATTTACTAGGATGTGAATTGATTTCAATTCATGGGTGCCGAGAAACGGTTGTGTCTTTTACACTTGGACTGACAATTTTCAAGTGGTCAAATTTCATCATTATTGAATTTTTATTTCGCCCATCACCATATATTGCGCAGATCTTAGAACTTCTTTCATTCTGATCGCAGGCTTGCATTGGTCTTCTGCTAAGACATTCAGATTTGTGCATTGGTTCAGTTGTTTTCTGAGAATTTTGGAATTTTATATTTGGCGTAGACACCCTTAAACGCTAGTCAAACTAATTTTACCCTTGAATCCCATGTTTATAGCACAGGTTGCTTCCGAGACTTGCGAATCAGAGGGAGCTTTTCTCAAAGCAGAAGAAAATGTTGCAAAGAAAGCAAATATTCTTCTGTATCTTTGATAGTGGATATGAAAAAGATATTAAAATAGCAGTACTTCTACCAATCGTTAGTATGCAGCCATATGTTTCAAAAGAATAGTAAAGAAAAACTATTGACAGACATTCCTCATTTATGCTACTTCAGGCAGTTGTAGATGTCGCCAACCACCACTATTAATGGTGATTGCTTCCTGATGTACTCTTACTAGTAAACCTTGGGTTTTTGAACAATTAAATGGTGTCAATAAAAACGAATTCGGTCCTGTTTCTTCCATTTTAACGTAGAAGTCTTTAAAGAGGCGATTTTTTAAAAAATTCTACTACTCATCAGCGAATGCTGCTGTAGTGACACAGTTTATTTCAAGCACGGTGCTGGTTCAACCTCGCATCAGGCTCACTAAACCTGTTATTCCATGGGAGTCCGTAAATTGGTGCCGGTCTTATCTAAAAGCACCCTTTTCCCTGTAATCGAAGTTTGAACGCTCTAGCACGACTATCCTAGGACTAGAGGGATAATCGACTGGGCCAGCATTTCTCAACATTCATAAATAACACGGCATTCCTCAAATAGTAGCCGAACTTTCATGTGAAAAGTTCAAAGACCTTCGTCAGTGATGGAAACGAGAAAATTAATGTAATACAAGAAGCAAAAGCGTCCATACAGTAGATGTGAAAATCGACCATATAAAATGAAACGAAGAAAAAATAGTGGCAGCCCTTAGCAAACCATTCCCACCTCTTTTATTGGATTCGACAAATTGCTACCAGAGTTCGCCTAAGAGGGTAAAAGCAGTGCTGTTTGATGTATCGATAATTCTGGGTAAGACACTGTATAGACTACATAAGCATTCAAGTGCCTCTACGAATGGAGTAAAATCCACAGATCATTGGTTAGGGCTAAACCCTTTACTGCTGCCCTTTTTTGTGATGTATATCTTCGTATGAGAAAGCTGACGAGGCACTTTTATCCAACCTCGGTCGCATGAAGTTGATTTTTCCAGCAGTAGTGGTTCTAAATCTCTTCCGAATTACAAGTTATTCACGAGACGTTTTTTTGCGAACTATAGTTGATTTGCTATCTAAAAGTTTTTGTTGCAATTTTAGATTGCAAGCGGGAACATATTTTATTGAAAACGAAACTGCGGATTTGGAAAGAAGAGAAGTCATTCAATAAACTTTCTCATGATTTTAACCGTTTTATTTACTGCTTACTATTTTTAACGGCAGGTTATAATGCGAAGTATAACTTCAATGATGCTAAGATATTTGCAATCCTGCTGACGGGTGATTGCTGATGGCAGAGATCGATAGAACTAGCTGAGAGACAGGCGAAACGAAGGATCCGCACGGTGTGGTGGTGAACGCGTTACTCCCCGGAAAGGACAACAGCGCGTTCGTTTCGCACCATAGACACCTGCGGTCCAGAATTTTGCAAATATCTCAGCATCGTTGTAATTATTTTTCATGATTGAGAAGAGCACTCATGAGTTGAAAAGCTGTTTGAAACGGTTTCTTGAGCTCCTAAGGCTTCTTAAACTTGTTCTTTCTTAAGTCGACCTAACCAGAATTTCTTCCCACAAAAGTTGTCTAACTCTCGGTGAATGTTTTTGGAACATTCTTATCTGACTTTGAAATTGTCGATTTAAGTTTGCAAGTCCTTTGCAATCTCTAATATTTCTACTTTTCAAGCAGACCGTCATTTAATCTCGCTATTAATAGTCAATGCCTTCTTGCAACTCCCAGCTAATACAAGGTTGATAAAAATATTTTTTCGGCTAACGTTTTGACGCCTTCGTCATCCTCAGAGCCGATAATCCGGGTCGAAGAAGCTATCTAGTCGAACCTACCTCAGTGTATATTTATAATCCTTCTTCTTTGAAGAGTCTTAGAAGTGCAAATCTTCTGTCAACTTCTTTTTTACGAAATTTTTAAACAAGTCTTTCTCCATGATGGTCGTTTTTCAATGTGTTTGCTTTTATTTTATATATTCACATCCCACATTGGAAGGACCTCATTTAAGGCGGAGAGGTAAGTGAGGCTAAGAGCCGTTATTAAATCAAATTAAAAGTGAAGCAAAAAGTTGTAGTTAACATAAGAACGTGCAAAGTAGATTTAATCTTCAACCGTGCCATTTATAACGAATTTTTTTTAAATTAGTAAATTAGGGAAGAAACTACTAACAGGAAAGGAGTTCGCTTACGATAAAGATACATCCTACTGTTGTTCAACAGTTAGCATGTTGTTCATAAATCATTGGTGTCCACTTTATATGATCATAAATATCACAATTTGCGCCAAAGGTAAAATAGTAATTCTCTTTCATATTCACATCGTAGTTCAGTTCAGAACTGCAAGGTATTTCCACTCTGTTCCGTTTTTTCTCCTTTCTTCTTCTTCTTGCTTTCCATTACCTCATGTATTATTGTTTGCCAAGCATGTACCACTTTGATAGCTCGGTGATTCACGTTTATAGTCACTAGTGAAATCGAAAAGTACTTACACAACGGTTTCTTTTCTATGAATTCTGAGGTTGCTATGTTTGTGCTTTATCGGGTTCTCCTCACGTGTCATATCCGACCATAGTGGATCGAAGAGAGATTCGTTACCTTATCAATGGATTCCTTCCACGATGTCTGCGATTTGTGGTAGTGTTTTAGTTCTAGCTAGACATTAGGGAAAATATGGACTGGAACCTGGTACTAATAAAGAATCGGCTTCATTGCAAACCTAAGAGATGTGATTCGGTAATGTGATAGACTTTCATTGAGTTAACCTTGTTGTCATTGGAAGCTCGAACGGCAGAGTATATTATCGATCCTGATTTGACCTTCTTCGTGATATGCGCTAAATTAGGATCAGCTGTTGAAGCTGCTGCTAAAACCCAATGTTAATCAAATTTCTCTTAGAATCCAAAGCACTGGGTCGCAAAATATTACCCACTTTCCACTTTTTTATCTAGGTAGTTCGACGAAAGCCAATTCGCTTTAACATATGTCAAATAAATTATTAGTTTTGCAATGTAACTTCTTTCCTCTGGATTTTTTTGTTTTATTCCAAATATTCTTGGAATTTCTCCCACAAGTACACTCTTCTAGATCATACATTTTGATTGGTTAAATTCGTCTACAAGGAAAAACTGACGTTTAGTATCGGATAAATGGTAACATCGTCCACGTCGATAAGCAAATTCCGCAAACATTAGATTCTCACGCTCTCATTTTAATAATTAAATTGTTTGAAAAATGTGGGTTTGGCTGGTTACTTACGAAGGAATCTGTTACGTGATGGAAAAAGTAGCTTGGCCAACCTAATGAAGCGAGCCCGGAATTTAGAACTCTGCACATATACAGGTTTCATTGGTTAAAAAAATTATTTAAACATTTACTCTATACTGCTACTCACAGGTTAATTATTTCAAATGTGGAGCCACACTTTCTTCAATAGCGCGGAGTTTTACGTGAGTTGTGGAATCTTGACGCCTCATTCGATTATAAAAGGTACTTCGCAAACGGCACTTGCTGGAAACTTCTTTAACAGGATTTGAAATGAAAGATGAAAAGGGAAAGAAGATAATAGAAGAAGCTTTAAAATTAGTTGAAAATTTAAGTCGTCTGAACCTTTATAAATCAAAATCCTTCAAATCCTCCATGCTGGAAACAAAATGCTTTTCAATCACTTCATTTAATTCTATTGAATCGATGTTGTAAAAGTTCTAATTTAATGTTTATTGCTATGCTGTCAAATTCACCATAACCTTTCGCTAAACAATTTTGTCTTTCTCTTCCTCAAAGCTTCATTTGTGACCAAGATCTTTGGAGCTTAAGACTTAGAAGCGACCAATTTTTTAACCATGTATTATTGTACTTGTAGCAATAACTTAAAAGAGAAATCGTGGCACACTAGTGGAGAATCTCAGCAGGTTTTCCTGCTTATGATATCAAAGAAAATCTTTTAAAAAAAGAAAAAAAAATCAAAGCTTCATTAATATTATGGAAATCTTTTGCTCAGTCTGGCTTGGAGGCGTTTTTAAAAACAATGCTACCCGGTAAATTCGCAATATTGGGTCAAAACGGAACAAGCGATCCCTTTGCAACGACATTCGCTACGTTACCCATATCCCAAACGTATCTAGAGTTGTAGAAACCGTTATTAAATGAGGCCGGGCCTCTGCCATGACTTTGCGAACTACACGATGGAGGTTAAATTAGTGAAGAAATTAAGTGGTCGTTGATTAGCTAGCGGACCCAAGATATGATTGAACTTTTAGGAAGTTTTATGACAGATATTATTTCATTATTATGGACATTTTTATTACAGGCTAGACGACATCATCTTGCTGAAGTTGTTCACCGTCCTACAGCAACTGCGTATTGACGTCGCTTGATTACGTCATGTAAAGGAGATACACTTTGAAGTGAAATTTCTCCGAAGCCTTCTCATCGAAAAAAGTGGGGATGACCAACAAAATAATAAAATAAGATAGAAAAAACTGACGAAGGCGGTTTCTCAGTGACTGTTTAAGCTTTAGAAGTTTTGGTAGCTGTATTTCAATGAAACATGGATAAATTTAGGCAAGCTTCAGTACGTCTTCATTCACTCTGGTCAACAATAACTTAGTGGACTATGCTCACTCGTACAGATTAAGAATGTTGTTTTCTCCCCAATACTACATATTTACTTCCAAAATCATGCTGGAAACGCCATTAATAAACAAATCGCTCTACCGATTTTTTTTTGTTTTTTCACATTACTTTTTGTTGGGTGCGTATGGCGCAGTGGTCGGAGGTGCCCTGCAATACACATGGAATCGATCCCGGCGGTCCAGCTCCACCAAGTCCTCCATCCCTTCGGGGTCGGCAAATTGATATCAAACTTGTCTGAGAGGATAACAGAACTGGCTCGATAGATTGGTAGGCCACCTGCGAGTCAGATAAATAATAATAGATAAATAATAGAGGCCAGATATACATTCGATCACCTCCAAACAATGCTTAATGAAGTCGAATGCACGGAGCATCCTTCAGGGATTAATGAACGCCGAAAAATTTATCCTTTGTACTTTTACTTGCAGTAATTTAGGGAGTCAATTCCAAACTTAGTTTATATCTTGTTAGACTCCCTCCTCTAGGCATTTCTGAACCAATTTCAAGGCGAGAATTTGGAAGCGACATAAGGATGGAATATCTACTCACGAGTATGCAGGAAAGAGCAACCTGAACTCAATGTAATAAAAATACGTGCACCAGAGATTCGGAAAATGGAAGCTGACAAGAAAATTTCGCTTGAACGCCTATTGCTTTTCTCACAGTGGGATAGACATATATTCTTTATCTTTTCGGTAAAAATTGTAAGCGTTTCTTCGCATCACTCAACTGCACTATTATTACTAACATGTGACCTCATTATGTTCTTATTTATGGCATCCGCTCTTGATTTTGGCTGTTTCAGTAGTATTTTTTTTCACGAAAAACCCATGATACAGTCGAACATAAGTAAAGAAGGATGAATGGTCTTCGGATTTTTGGAAAGCAAATTTTAAAAGTATCTTGTTAGTTCGCTTAAATGATACCAGCGCCTAGTAATAAAGTCAGCATTACCACTTGTAGCGAATTAAGCAGTTGGTTCTACTAGTAGTACAAGGAATAGAGCATAGTAGAGATTTTCGCACTAAGTACGACGTAAGCCTCATTCGTAGTTTCAGTGGTGACAGAACTACACCAATCACCATAAATAAGTTGAATTCTCGTTGAGTTCTGCAGTTAAAGTAAGACGCACTCACAGGAATGTATTACCCCCGTGTTCTACTTCTTAAGTGGACGTGCGGCTTAGTTGCTTAGTTGTTTTTAATCGCAACTTCGAACTGCCCCCTCACATACATGCACTTCTCAGTCACTTCTAAGTCAGTTGATTGAAAGTTTCTCGTTCAGTTCCGAGCGACGTGTCGGATACAATCCACTACACACACAAGCACGTCCAGAACATTATGTATGACTGATGATTATGTGCACGCTGATGATATTAGTTAAGACAAGCCATCCCATCATCACTTTTTGTCTTCAAGCTTAAATTTATCCGCTTTTCGCCCTTATTTGATTCTATACCCACTTTTTTCTTAACTATGGCATGTCGTATCTAAATGAAACCGCGTTTAAAAACACTTACATAACAATTTTTTTGTTGTTGTAAAGTTACCCTCCGTAAGTGTCCGTGAAGCAGCAGCTGATGATGAACTAACTACAGTTGGTCACTATTACTGTACAGTTCTTTTATCGTATTATATTGGTGCTATTAAAATTGAGATCCTTTCTATGGGAAACCTTTGTTTTCATTTCTTAGTTTTAGCACTGGAATGACCTCCCCTAGCATTTTTGTACACTTCTGTTGAAGAAGAGCAATTTCTTCAGTATCGTTGCTTCGTCGTCGTGTTTTGCGAAATGTTAAGAATTTAAGAATTTAGTTGTAGTTTTGGTGGGAAAAAAGGAAATTAGCATTGTGTTTCTGCAGAATTGTGTTTTGAATTTTTACTTCATTCCTTTCCTCCGTTGTTTGTTGAGGTCTACACGTGGGCGTCACAGAAGTCCTTATTACTATGTATAAATGCACATCCACATACACGCACGCATACATATGCACGTATTTCAATACGTGTAATAAAAATTCTTGAAAAACTTACCGTTGTGATCAAGTAGTTTTTTAAGGAGACATACAGGCGTGCTTCAATGATACGCCGATGCGTTGTCAGCTCGTTGTCGTCCTCTGTTGTACAGCTTCAATAGCTGTATCCTCGGTGTCAACGACGAGTCCTATTGAGGTTCACAACGTTTTTTCTTTTCTTTTTCGTCAAAGAAATCGAGAAATAGCCCGTCGTAGATGACTTTTCTTTCGGAGAATGTAGACGCTAAGAGTAAAGATGTAATCTAAACGCTTGCCCACATATCGATATTTCATTCAACTTTTTCGGATACTCGAACTGACGTCGCTGGTAGTTCCGAAGATTTTTACGAAGTGCTCGGAGACCATACTTTTTCTGAAGGAAAAATGGCTTTAAATTGGTTTCCGCTAGCTTCCCAGTTTTTCAAATTCTAAGTGTTTTGTTTTTTTTTGTTGGATTTGAACTACACAATAAAAATGGTCCATTTGCACACACACACATACACACATACAGTCACACACAGATACAGACACACAGACACAGACACACAGACACAGACACACAGACACAGAACACAGAACACAGACAGACAGACAGACAGACAGACAGACAGACAGACAGACAGACAGACAGACAGACAGGCAGACAGACACACACACACACACACACACACACACACACACACACAAACACATTCGGCTTCGTTTTACATTCGAAACAACTGTTTGTTTATGACATCGTAGCCCACGGAGCACTCTGAATATTAGCATGGATTTCTTTACTATTTGAAGAATTTGTTTCTTAAAATCGTCCTTCATTTTCTAAAATTTTAATTCCGAAGAACACAGTCGAGTCGAATGTTGCCAGAGTTTGATTCTGCATAGAATCGTAAGTTATCTTTGCTAGAGCACCGCGAACTCCTCATCACAGAAAAGCGGTGATCTTTACGAAAATTTATGAGCAATTCCCAGGCAAGTATATATCACCGATTTGTTAACTTTATAGGCTTAGTTGGCTCAGTGCATAGTTGATTCAGTGACCAAGTGACCACCTTTTCTACGGTATCTCTGATCATAGCGATTCCCATATACTTATTGGAAAAGATTAATAGATAATGTTCCTGTAATAATTTTCCACCAAGTTGGGCAGGTCTCTTTTATCGTCGTAAAATGGTAATTATTTTGTTGTCAAAAATTTCAGAGTTATTACTGGAAACTGTATTTACAAAACAGTCAAATGCTTGAGGAGTTACGTGAACGATATGGACAGGTTTACGTTATAGCAATCGGCTTGCACTTTATTAAAATTAATCCGCTAACGAAAGGTTCATAGAAAGCTAATAAAACTAACCTATGGTAGACGAGCATTGTGTGCATGAAACCAATGACTGTTAAAATCTTCAAAATATCTGTCCGAGAAGATCAGGAATTTAACGGCGCATTCAGGATAATCACCTATTTCCGAAGAGAGCACCTACTACAACCTTCTCAACAATTGCAGCTGAAATGGTAATATATCATAGACAATTGCAAATTTTTCCAATTTTTTAAAATTCATTTCTATGTGGCTTAAAAATGGAAGTATTTTTAGGCTGGCGTTGATGAACTTGAAGAAGAAGGTCATTGCACAAGTGACAAGAATATCATCGAACGTCTTGTCAAGAATTATAAGTCTTTTAAAACTCCATCAGAGAATGGAGTAATCGTATGGATTGAGGTTAGTGAAAGTTAATGTTCATTGAATATATAGTAGTATACACTAGTGCAAATTAAGGAATGTTTGGTATAAAATGAATATTTTCATTATACCGGTTCTCTGGAAACTAGTTTCAGATTTCAAACTGTATTTTCAAAGGGATATATCTCAAATTAGGATCTCCTGTGTCATCTCTCGTTCCAGTATCATCAAGTAACTTGAGCTAGCATCAATAAACCTTTCATTTCTGTCTACCGCGTACAAGAGTATCCCAATAAGTTCTATTCGTTCTAGAGAGTCGTTGAGCTTCATATCTTCCCTATAAGGTGCTCGGTGAAGAGCTGTGACCATCGGGTGCGCAACCAATCTGCTGTGCGTTTAACATCTTGGTGAAGCTCGTTGCTAATATTTCTTGTCCATCGCTTGTCGTATAAGCACTCCGACCCACCTCAACCTTAACAATTTGGCGTGTAGAACGGCATCATTGGTCTCTGATCGCTGAAGTAAGTCATAGTTTCGAATCCTCTTTTTCATTTGCGTGATACGGGTACTCCTCGAATCGTCGTTTCGACTGCTCGTTCTGTAACACCGAGTGATCCTTCATCCTGTTTACGTAGGAACCAATCTTCTGACGCATACGTCAACGCAGAGCAAATCGTGCAGTCGAATGTGTAAGCCCGAATTAGCGTTTTCTTATTCTTTTCCACTAAATTCTCGAAGCTCATAGAAAGCCCCAACCCGCCTGCTTTCTTCTGCTCAACTTTTAGGTAGAGCCGTTCATCATATTGCATAATCAACCTAGATAGACGTAGACATAGCATTCGAAAATATTCATTCCTTCAGCTTGAATAGAGCACAAAAACGATTACGTACACCATTAACATCGTTTTTGTGAGAATTTGTCGAAGTCTAATCTTTCGACAAGCGTCATTAAAGTTGGCTAGCACACTTTCGCGAGTGGCGCCGTGGTTGGAGGCGCCACTGCGGCGCGCACGTGAAATGCGTTCATGACCCACCAAGCCTTCCATCACTCCGGGGTCTGAAAATTGATACCTGACTTGTCTGCGAGGTTAGCAGCACTGGCTTGATACATCGACAGGCCACCGCGAGTCATTGTAAAGGCCAGATATGCATTCAATCACCTCCAACGATTCTTTGAAGTCGAATGCATGGCGCATCCCTCAGGGATTGATCAACGCCGAGAGCTTCATCCTTTATCCTTTACCACTTTTTCCGCTCGGACATCACTTGGTGTTATAAGAACGGTGTCATCAGCAAAGTGAAGATGATGTAGATGCCGACCATCGATTTCCCATGTTGTCGCAATCTAATGCTCGCATGATCTTCTCGAGACTAGCAGTAAGCAATTTTGGCCAGATGGAATCGCCTTGCCTAAACCATCTTTTGTCGTCGACGTTAATATTCGTAATAGAATGGTGATGTCTTGTTTGTGAAATTTTTATATAGCTGATGAATATTCTTTACGTGCTGAATTGGATTACCTTGCTGTCTTGGGGTTCCATGGTTGCTTCTTTCTTAACTTAGTCGAAAGCATCCTTCAAATCTATAGAAGTGAGACAAGTGAGACAGAGTTCTTCCTTGTACTCTCGCGATACTTCAAAGAGTTTTGTTATCTTGTGAATGTGGTCCACCGTGCTGAGTCATTTTTGAAACTCTGTTTGCTCGCATAGTTCTCTTTCGTCCAACGTTCTGTCAGTCTTGTTTAGGATGAATCGAGTGAGGAGTTTGTAGACGAACGACAGCATGAATCTCCTGTATCACCTGTAGTCCCGTTGATCGTCGAGTCACTCGAGTGGGCACCAGTAAATCCTCCATTTTCCCCTGTCCCGTGCAAGAGTAGCCCATTGGGTTTTGCTCGCTCTAGGGACTCATCGAAAATCATATCTTTCTTCTAGGCTTTTCGTGAAGAACTCTGACCATCGGGTCGGTGGTCTTCCTGCAGTACGTTTGAAATCTCGAGGAATCCAGTCACTAACGGCTCTTGTCTATAGGTTATCATTCATACGCATTACGTGTCTGGCCCATCTTATCTTCGAATGTTTGGCGTATAGAACGGTATCTTTGATTTTTGATCGTTGACGCAGGTCGGAGCTTCAGGTCACATCCCTTACTTGTGTGAAACGGGATACTCCTAGCATCGTCTTTTCGACTGCGCGTTTGATAAACGCTAGGTGATCGTTCATCCTGCTTACGCAGCAACCAGGTTTCTGACGCATAGGTTAGGTCAGGAAGAACCACTGAGTCGAAAAGGTGGGCACGGAGTCGAGTGCTCTTTGTTCTCTTCACTACATCCTAGATGCTCTTGAAAAATTCCCAAGCCTCCCGTTTCCTTCTGCTCAGCTCTGGAGCTAAGTTATTCATGATATTGATTTCCCGACCTAGATAGACATAACTGGAGCATTCGGAGATATTCGTTCCGTTGAGCGTGAATGGGGCAAATGAAACCAATCCGTTCTTCATGAACATTGTTTTCGTGAAATGAAGACCAATCTTTCCTCACACTTCATCAAAGTCCGCCAGCATACGTTCCGCTTGGCTAATGTTTGGTGTTATAAGGGCGATATCATCAGTAAAGCAAAGGTAATGTAATGGCCTGCCATCGATTTTCACTCCCATATTTCTAACCCATTCTAATGCTTGCATGATGTTTTGGATGGTGGCGATAAATAATTTTGGCCAGATTGTATCGCCTTGCCTTTCTCCTCTTTTGACGTCAACGTTAATATCGTTGTAGAATGGTGAAATCTTCGTTGTGAAATTTTTGCACAGCACCTTTACGTACTGAGTGGGGAATCCTTGGCTTTCTAGGGCTTCCATCACTGTTTTTATTTCAACTGAGTCAAGAACCTTTTCTAAATCGATGAAAGTGAGACGGAGCGGTCTTTTGTACTCTCGCGATACTTCAATGAGCCTTGTTAACGTGTGAATGTGGTCCATCGTATTAAATCCTTTTCGAAACCCTGCTTGCTCGCACGGCTGTCCTTCGTCCAGTGTTCTGTCAATCCTGTTCAGGATGACTCGAGTGAAAAGTTTGTAGACGACAGACAGCAAGTAGATTGGGCGATAGTTACCTATATCGTGTAGGTCTCCCTTCTTGAACAACAACACGGTCTTGCTGGTCTTCCACTGAGTAGGGCCCTTGCATTCAGACAGGTAACGTGTGAAGAACCGAGCCAGTCTGCTTACGAGGACTGGCGGAAAGTTCTTCAGATGTTCTGATCTTATCCTGTCCGGACCTGGTGCTCTTCGATTTCTCACCGACAAAATGGCATGTCAGATTTCAAAAGGGAGAACCAGTGGTACAACATATCTATCCTTTTTTATTTCATATGATGGAAGGTGAACGCGGCTATCGAAGAGATCTAAGTAGTATTCGTGGATGATTTTCTCCATTGCCTTTCTGGACGCTCTTATCGTTCCGTCTGGTCGTCGGAGTGCAATCACCTTGTTCTTGTAATTGGCGAAACTTCGACGGGCTTTGCGAATGCTTTTCCCAGCCTCTGCAGCTTCGACCA
>MQTX01000176.1:294732-355764 GCA_009735665.1 Angiostrongylus cantonensis | reverse complement strand
ACTCGAGTGAAAAGTTTGTAGACGACGGACAGCAAGCAGATTGGGCGATAGTTGCCTATATCGTGTAGGTCACCCTTCTTGAACAACAACACGGTCTTGCTGGTTTTCCACTGAGTAGGGACCATGCATTCAGACAGGTAACGTGTGAAAAGCCTAGCCAGTGTGCTTACGAGGACTGGCGGAAGGTTCTTCAGATGTTCTGATCTTATCCTTTCCGGACCTGGTGCTGTTCGATTTTTCATCGACGAAATGGCATGTCGGAATTCGAAAGGGAGAACCGGTGGTACAACATATCCATTCTCTTTTATTTCACATGACGGGAGGTGGACGTGGCTATTGAAGAGATCTGAGTAGTAATTGTCGATGATTTTCTCCATTGTCTTTCTGGACGCTGTTATTGTTCCGTCTGGGCGTCGGAGTGCAATCATCTTAGTCTTGTAATTGGCGAAGCTTCGGCGGGCTTTGCGAATGCTTTTCCCATCCTCTGCAGCTTCGACCATTGCTGCTGCTCTTCTCTCTTTAAGATCTTCTTTTATCGCCTGTCTGCATAGTTTCGCAAGCTCGGACGTTAGTTCGCGGTTGCCCGCAGCTAGTGCGACTGCACGCTGGCGTATTAGCTCGAGAGTTTCTGTAGACAGACCTCCCTTGATGATTTTCGAACTCTCAGTTTTCATGGCGCTAACGTAAAGGTTTTCAATGAGCCGATCGTATTTCTCGTCGATGTTATCGACAACGGCATCTTTCCAACAGCCGACTAATGAATTGAATAAGCCCCAGTATGTGGTGGTTTTGGGACATCGGTTTTTAAATTTAGCGGCTTTTTCTCCTTTCCGCGTGAAATAAAATCTTGCACGAAGGAGACGGTGGTCGGACCCCTTGTAAAATTTTGGGACAACAGCGACATTGGTTAGGCAAACTTTCTATTTACTTTGATGTGGTCTATTTTGTTATGGTACTCTCCATTGGAAGATACTCACGTCCAGCGTTGAGGGCGAGGTTTCTGGAATTGCGAAACACCATGGATGATCTTGGTCGCCATGATAAACTCAGCGAGCCGCTCACCCTGTTCGTTACATTCTAATCCGTGGGTCCCAATGTGACGTTCCTCAGACAATCTTCATGGTCTAATCTTGGCATTGAAATCTCCTATGATGAACTTGAAGAATGTATGGTCTTCTCTGCAGAACTTCTCCAAATCCATGTAGAACGCTTCGAATTCTTCTTCATCATAGTTTGATGTTACCGCGTAAACGACGAAAATTCTCAAAGCCGGTATTGATCCACATCTTTTTAACCGTAAACGTCCTATTCGGGTTGTAGGCTGTTCGAATGAATCGATGGTCATGAACAAACTCGTGTTAACGAGAATGCCGACACCGCTTACGCGTGTACTGTCGCATGTTCTGAGGAACAGTTCTTCTCCAGTGTCATAGACGGTGTTGAATGGACGGCGTCATCTTGTGTCGACCAGGCCGATAACGTCGTACCTTATCCTTCTTGGTTGCATGAGCAAGTCCTCCATTGAGGACTCGACTGCAAGTGTACGTGCATTGTAGGTACAGATCGTCACCGTAGTTCTTGATCGAGGCAGATTCCATTGGCCCTGAGATTCTAGCAGCCTCTCCGCACTCGTCCTACCTAACGCTTGGAAATTGGGAGCTCTTTCGGGGTCAGGGGAATGAGGCCCGTTTTTTTTACTGTGTTTAGCATTTTGATACCCACGTATAGCTTGCTGGGCTTTGCGTGGGTGCTGGTTATACTCACGGGTAGCTTGCCAGGTTTTCCCAGAGTGGACATGGAGCTTATTTGTTGGAGGCGACTCCTAACTGCCTCCCATATACTTCCCTGTTACTTGATTGCAGGCTTTCGGCCGAATTGACCCGTAGAATACAATCCGCATAAAGCGAGAACGCATTCACACACGCATGCATTAATACCCGTTGGGATGTTAGCTTGATTGTTTGTGGGGGTGGACCTGTATTGGTGACTTTCGAACACAACTTTTATACGCTAACATAACGAAGTTAAATAAGCCGGTCCTACTCTTTGTCCATTTAACAGAGAAGCATCTTCTCAACAGCCGACTAATGAAGTGAATAACTCACGGTTATTCGTAATTCTAAAACTGGTTTTTTTTTAAATTTAGCGGCTTTTATTCCTTCCGCGAGAGACAGAATCTTCCACGAAAGAGGTGATGGTCTGATCTCATGTAAAAAATTGGAAAAACAACGAAATCGGTTAAGCAAAACCGTTGATTTACTTTAATGTTTTCTATTTCGTCGTTGTAATTTCCATTGGGAGAAGTGCGAGTCACTATGAGTGTTGGACGACACAAATTCAGAAAGCTGCCCACCTGCTTGTTAAATTTTAATCCGTAGGTCTTAAGGTGGCGTCCTTTAGTTCTTTTTCTGGATCAGGTCTTAGGATTGAAATCTCTAATGATGACCTCAGAGAATGTGTGGTCTTCTCTGTACAACTTTTGCGGGTTCACGCGTATAGCGCTTCGACTCTCTATTCCTTTATATTGGTGCCTAGAAGGCGAAGATTGTATAAGGCACTGTTGATCCACATCTCTTTAACTGTAAATGCGCGAATGGGCCGAATGAGAACTTATCGAGTTTTTTAAAGAAGCAGTGGCAAGTAGGCGAGGTCTTGCAAGTATGAAGAATGAAGATGAGCTTTGTATTCTGGCGTATTCAACTTCTGCCGCGCCAGTGGTGCGATCGCTGGCTCCGTGTTCTCTTGGAGAAGCATTGGTGGTTTACTGTTGGCAAATTTTGGAAACAAATATTAAAGTTTCTGGGGAATATCGTTGATTTTCTGGTTGTACTTCTCCACCGCAATCAATCTACCCGCCCTCAAATAGAAAGCTGTGATTAATTAAACCAGTAGCAAATCACCAAACGATTTTCATAATCTTCTTTGGTGGAATTTCCGTTCCGAAAAGTATTACGAAGCTTCATAGCGGTGCAGCCACTGAGCCGATCGTCGCCCATTGCTAGAGAGGATCCAGTTCTCCTTGTACATCATAATACAGTCTAGAGACGGGTCGTTTGTATGCGCTGAAGAAGTGCCCAAAAGAGATATCTCAAAACGCTGATTTCTTTAATGGCTATTCCATTTATGGCGTACACATTTGTCAATATTTTTAGACTTAAAAATTTGCTTCAAATGCTCTTAAACAGGTGAGGTGCTTGCATCGAATTTTCTTTTGCATGTTCCTGAATCGGTGGTCTATGTATTTGCTTCCACCTGAGCATTCAATTCACCTTCGCCCATAGTAGAAGGTCGTCCACGACTGCTTCGCGCCCGTTCCAGTTAGTAATCGAAGAAGTAGATTTGTCCAAACTGGTGTTTCCACATCTGAAATCCTAGCTTTTAAATTTTTTCGAACACTTTCTGTATTACAGATTAATTATATTTAGCGAAAGTGCATGAAATAAGCGTTGTAGTACTATTACAGCACAGCATTCGAAAAAAAAAACTGTTATGAAAACCCAGGATCGACTTTCTATCAATCTCAGCACTGAATTATGAATTCGTCGTTCTCTCTTCCAGCAATCGCGAGGTCGCTAAACAGCATACGCCTACTTCCATACAATAACACACATACAACATCATCGTAGCTGACGTTTCGGCAGAATCGCCTTCTTCAGAGCCGCTTTTCTCATCTGTCCTCCACCGAGGAAGAACAGCCGCTCAGAGTCGCGCATAGCTGACGACTGCAGCACCCCCATCAACGATCGATATGAAGGTAAGGGGAAGTAAGGGGCGAGATCACGCGTGATCTCAGGGCATTCCTCCCTGCTGTTCATTGTAGGATTTTTGGCATTTATCCAAAAAGCCTCGAGGAGTTTGCTCGTTGGTGTTTTAGGATCCCATGCGAGGATAGCGACTTTTATGTCAAAATCGTCTTCGCTATGCTTTTGTTTCCTATGCGTGCCTAGTGAGGTACTTTATCTTACTTTTCGTTTGCCATCTAGGTGTTCTTTTATACGGATACACAAGGGCCTGCCCGTTTCGCCAATATATCCATCTCCGCCATCATTGTAAGAGATCGAGTATATCGTACCTGAAGTCATGCAATCACCGTCCCTGCCGTAAGAGCAAATTAGGCAATTTGTTGTTTCGCATAGACGGTCATAGAAACGGTTACGAGCTAACTGACGACGTAGAGGATCCGGTGGTATTTCAACTAATGCTACCGATTCCTCTAGACCTGCCCTTTCTAGACATCGTTTTATAGCTATGCTTACTTCACCGCTAATAAAAGGCAACATAAACAAGACCTTCTTTTGGTCAAGTGTTTCGTTTCGGAGCGTCGCTCTCCTTCTGAACTTATCTCCTGCGGTAACTACTTCGTAGCCATTGTAGATGGCTATTTGCCGAGCCAAGTCGCGCGATTCTTCCTTTAGTTCCCTGCTCGTGCACACAGAGGTGGCCTTCGAAACGTTTCTCACAAGTGTGCTTTTTGTGTGTCAAGGGTGGGAAGAAGGGAAATGAACTAGGATGTTCTTGTTACTTGGCTTTCGGTACCACTTTGTCATGTAACCTCTACTTGATAAGTTAATTTGAACGTTTAGAAACGGGAGCCAGTCGTCCTTCGGTTTCTCCTGGGTGAACTTGATGTACTCTGACTGCTCGTTCAATAATTCAAAGCATTTGTCCATCTCGTCCTGTGTAGAGAAGACGACAAAACAATCGTCTATATATCTGCAGTAGAGTAACGGCCGGAGACCGAGAAAGTGGGCTTCCACTCTAGACATAAATGCAATGGCAAGGCTTGGTGCCAATGACTGTCCCATTGCCAGCCCCGTTATTAGCGCGTAGTATTTCCCAGACCATCTGAAAATTGAGCAGTTTGGGCACTGCTTTAAGAGAACCATAGGCTGCTGGATGGACAAGCCATGTACTTTTATTTTTCCTTCATGTTCAACAAGAAGTTCGAAGATGGCTTGCATTGCGGAGTCGTTCGATACGTTGGTGTACAGTGCATTAGGAGATGCGTTACGTAGATGTTCTAGGAACATTTGGGTGTTCGTGGGGTGGGCTGGAATGTGGTTAAGCAACTTGGTAAGTATTAGGCTTAAAAACGAGGTTATTCTATTCGTTGGTCTGTCTACACCGCTGAAGGTAGGTCTAACCTTGAATGATGATGGATTGGTTGACGCAACATCATCAGAAGATACCAACTTATGTGTGTTAATAAGTAGGTACAAGTTGGGACATGTTGCTTCATTGAACTTAAGGTGTCAAATAACCGGTAATTTTAAACCTGCAGCCTTTGCCACACTGACCCATTGGTTGTTTAGCATTCGGAATCGATGTTTATATTCTTTTTCAGAGGGCGATAGAGAGTACCATCACTAAGATGTTCCTCCGTTATCTAAACATCTAACTGGCGAGAAATAACTACGAACTCTCCCCCTTATCACTAACAGACAATCTTATCGCTTTCGAGTTTATTAATTCTCTATTTCTTCGCAAGCAACATTCTGTGCGGCTGTGATGTTAGAGATAAACCTATTGCGGTAGTGATTAAGGATCTTGAGTACGCCGTCCGAAAACGTGAAGTTTTATGTCAATTCCGTCGTTAGGTTCCTGCTGTCTGAAAGACGTTGTAGGGAAAGGAGGTGGCATCTTGATTTTCAGCTCTTTTTGCTGTTCTTTGCTTAGCCTGATAACGGAGTCGATCTTGAAGTTCATAAAGGTTGCATGCTATCCTACGCAAGGTTGTTTTAGAAATGGGCTGTGATGGTGAAAAGCTTAGGCCCAATTCTAAAACCGAGCGCGCACTCTCAGGTATTTTCATGCCCCCAAGTACGGTGATTCTAGACTTTTTTGGCGCAGCATCAACCATATGCAGCCATATGCGACTCTGAGCGACTGTTCTTCCTCGGTGGAGGACAGATGAAAAAAGCGGTGGGTTTTTTCGAGAAGCCGTAGATCTTGTAATTATCGCTCAGATTTTTATCTTTCTGTTTGTGCTGTTTGACCTAGTGAGTTGCGTATTAGTGTACCCTTCCAGTCTCTGAAGAAGGCGATTCTGCCGAAACGTCAGCTACGATTGTGTTGTATGTATGTTATTAAAACGCCTATGAGAATAGTGAAAGTACAAATTGCTCATTACCTTCCACGCAGTCAGTAAAAGCTCTGAAAAGCTCTTGGCGTTGTTCAATCCCTGAGGGATACTACGTGCATTGGACTTCATTAGACATCGTTTGGAGGTGATTGAATGCATATCTGGACTTTACAAGGAGTCGTCGTGGCCTATCGATGTATCGAGCAAGTGCCGCCATCCTCCCAGACAAGTTTCGTACTAATTTGCCGACCCCGGAGGAATGGAAGGCTTGGTGGGCCATGGGCACCGTGATCGATTCCACGTGCGTATTGCAGTGTGCCTCCGACCACTACGCCACACAAGCCCTTTCGAGCAGCCAGTACAGTGAAAAATCTTCAAATTGTAGTGACGTTGTTTTTTATTCAACTTTTTCAGTTGAATTATAGACTCATTCGTTCCATCTAGCTTGGGCTTTTGTAATCACCTAATATGAATACTGAATTCTTTCTTGATTACTTAGCCATTGACGGATGTTTTTACGTGAAAGAAACTGTTTAGCCTTTTAAGAAGTGATAGTCCCTCTCTCAGACGAATAAGTCGGATGTGGCGATCTTATTTGTTTTTATGAGGCGCTGTGCTAAATGACTGATCGCACTTTACTTCTGCTTTGGAACACGATATAATAAAGTCGCGCGATAAAGTCGTGACAGAGTTTTGATAACTGAACCATCATTGATACAATGTTTCTTCATCCATGCTAGTGCACTTTACACTTTTTGACCATCAACACGACTTTCACACGACAAATTGCTTGGTGCATTTTGTGGATTTTGGACTTGGAATCACCTTTCTGTTGTAACGGTTTCGTCAGCGTCGAAGAACTACAGCGATTTATTTCAACTATAAAACCCAAAAAGCCTAAATAACCTTTTTTCGATGCCACTACACTTCAGAAAATGTTCCGATGCTGCTTCTTTTTTTCGCGTTTACAAGATATGTCATGTCAAACCGCTGAATCACTTCCTCGTTATCCTTCTACGAGCTTTCGAGCCGTTTTGACTTGGTATGAGTGTGTTAACCTCTTCACATGTCCATTACTGTCATGTCGTCCTCTACCATGTTCATCTCTATGGCTTTTTTTCTCATTTCCGAAAGAAATTCTCGAAAACAGGGCGAGAGCATCACAGGAATAATTTCTTGATAAAAGCAATTTTAAAGCAACAGTCAAGTTCTGTGCAATCACTTTTAGGTTTGAATTTGTAGAAAATAGCTATGGCTTGCTGTTTTATTTTAATCCTAGTATTCGAAAATGAGTGAAAATCAAATTAGAAATAAAACTTTAATGCAAAACATGGACAGAAAACTGCGATTCCTGACAATACATGTGCTTTGAACTGTTGAACTTACACGATTGACGTTGATAAATAAATTTATTCGTCTAATGTTTCGACGCCTTCGTCTTCAACAGAGTCGACGATCCGAGTCGGTAGTCCGCAGTTAGTATATGGAATATTGTAAATGAAATATTGGTAAAGTTGCCTGGTATAAATATTCAAACTATTATTCACATCTGGTGTAATAGTTTTGTATAAGCAAAGTGGTATTAGGTAAAGAAATTTCTACGATATTGAAAGCTCTAGAAAAAAAAGAAGAAAGGAAATATGAACTAATAAAAACATTGCTTAGGAAGGTCACAATATTCAGATGAAATTATGAAGTTGTTGAATATTTCTATCATGTTTATGATTTTTGTTTTCGTACATGGACTGAGAATCTTGTCGTTGAAACAATGCTGATAAGAATATGAATAAGTTTACAGAAATTTCAATTTATTTTGATGCCCATGCAACGCGCATGTGGAATCGATCCCCGCTCCCATGACTCACTAAGCCTTCCATCCCCGGGGGTCTGCAAATTGGTACCAGACTTGTCTTGGGGATACTAGCGCTGGTTCGATACATCGGTAGGCCACCGCGAGTCATTGTAGGTCAGATATGCATTCAATCTATGCATTCAATCACTTCTAAACGATGCTTAATGAAGTTGAATGCATGATACATCCCTCAAGGATTCATCAACGCCGAGAGCTTAATCCTTTTCATCCTTTATCCTTTGATGCTTGGACGCTTTTGGTGTTGTATTCTTAAGTCATAAAATTCTCAACACATTTTCTATTCATTTCGCTTCCTCGTGATCGTCGTTTATGATGGGTGTTTCCTTCGAGTATGGCAAGTTATCCAAAATTTATTCCACGATCTACCAACTATTTACTAATGCGAGCAGAGAACACAGCTGATTGCTTTGAGCCACGAACTTGCCCAAGTCCGCTCATAGTGTAAATGGTCATAGGGCAGTCACATCGTGTTGTAATCCTCAGTACTCTTTTTTTTCACCCATCAGTCGTCAACTCTTCTAAAATGAAACTCTGCTTAAAAATGAGGAAAAAAAACTCCTCCGCTCCGTCTGCGTTTTGCATTCAAACTGTTATGTATTCTCGTGTGTCTCCAGTATATGCAAACTCTGCAAGGTCTGAACTGTTTATTCCCATTGTACATTGTGTGAATTCGGAGCTCTGAGTCTGTTAGGAATATTTTAGAGGCTCGAACGTGGTCTATTTTGCTTCTTTTTTTTTTGAATAATTGCTTACTTATGTTTTCGAAAGCTTTCTATTCACGGAGTGTTTGATACCTGCAATCGGAAAATCATCAGGTCCGACTTCCTTACCCTAACACAGTGGATATTTTACGAAGTAGGTTGTGCTCTGATTTATGTGTACCATTATTTTTCCGCTCCGCGCACTTCCTTGAACATTATCTCTGCTTAGCTGAACATATCGAGAAAAAACGAGGTCGTTACGTTTAGCGAAAGGAAGATTAAAGAGAAATTCTCCTTCAATGTGTGTTCCATTCTTATCTCAGCGGTGTTCATGACCCAGTGGAGTGCAGTGGTGAAAGGTTTCGGAAAGATGGTGTTGCCTTGTTAGACCACCGTTTCTCAGAGAATGGTTAGAAATAGATCGAAGAGCTGCATTTGTGTCATGCAGTTGCGGTAACTGTCGACACGACTTTAACTGTACATAGGATGATTCACTGTTCCTTATCGAGAACCATAGGATGGATATTGTTTAGACACAGCCAAATACCAAAGTCGGCTATTGTTGCGATATGGATAGAGTGATACTACCAGCAGATTCCTATTACTTTAGCTACAGTTTCAGTGTTATCTTCAAGCAGAACTTTTTTCGGAAGGATTTTTTCCGGAATACTTGTAATTTACTATGAAGCAAATGTGCACAGCTATTGATTAGCTGATTTTAGTGCAGCCTTATATTTTCAAAAACAGTTTAATGCACTAGAGCACTGCTGTCTCTGTTTGTCGACTGGCAGAACGCTTTCTCTGGATAATCAGGGTTGCATACCAGTTGATTTCTGGAGCTTCACTACTAGTTGTCACAATGTTCTGTAGTTAACTCTACGAATGAATCTTTCCTAACCTTAAATAAATTTGCCAGCCAACGGTTTTCTACTTATTTTCACTGCTTATCGACAGATTTCGAAGTCGCTTACACCTTATCTTACGTCTTATATTGCCTTATTTGAAGATAGGTCACTCGTTGCTCTTGCTATTTCAGCATCCAATTGTGCATTGCACCATAGTAAAGTCGTAAGCCTTCAAAGTTTAAAAAACATGTTTGATAGCCGAACAGAAGTGAGGTTATTCTATTTGATACTGTAATAATAATATTTTAAAATGCTCTCAGGTATGGGTTCAAGAGGTGAACTCGGTGAATGAGATAACTAGCGATTTTGACATGGATATCTACGTGACAGAGCTATGGATGGATCACGCCTTACGATATGATCATATGAACCCATGTAAATACAATCTTTCCCTGAATTATGAGGTTTGTTCGTATTTTTGCTAGAAGGCGTTTCTGTCGTTGTTAATTGTGCTATCGCAGTTATTTATAGAACAGGGTAAATCTAATAATAAGGAAAAGGTTATTGGATATTATTGATTAATTGGTTACTGAAATAATAGAAGTTACAACTATTTTGAAAAAATTCTCTTTGCACTTATTGAGACAGTTTTTGGCTGAGTTTAAATGACACTCTGTAGGAATAGCTGATATCCTATTTTGCTGACAGCCTTAAACCGAACTGGTGAGACTTCTTACTATGGTGAAAATTCCAGTGCTGGTTCCGACTTTTTAAAGCGATTCATTGAACTTAGTAGTCTGTACGCCGGAAAGTTGAGGTTTCTAGTAATGTAATAGTCGTTGGAGCCCGAATGGAATGCAGTGGAGGAGGACCACGGGGGAATCAAATAGTATCGCCGTGTCCTCTTGCTCAAGACGCGTTTGGTTGACTGTACATTCATGATAGTAAATTTTTTTAAAAGTATATTTTGCACTTCCAAAAGTAAAATCTAGCGGGTTGTTATAAAAAGCGTGTACATTTTTGCAAAGTCTTACTGATGGGATGTTCTACTCCATTAGATTCGAAACGGTGCGACTGTAAAGACCATTACATCGTTGGAAACCTCAGTGTTTTGGTGGACACTCCAGTTAATGTGTGGCTCACAGGATGCTGATACTGGTGGAGCGTCGGCACCGCTGCTGACTCCAACTTTACTTTCCCTAATAGTTCATTTGAGAATAAGGTGCTCGGGGTTGACTACCTTTTTAGGAACACACCACGGATTCGACTTTCCCCCTTGGATCTCAGAGGTGGTTGAATGCTGATGCAGTGTACACGATGACTGACAGTGGGGCGCACCGACGTGTTAATCATTTTTTCAATCATTCCAAACAAATCTTGTAACAGTTTCGAGATCCAGGTGGAAGAGCGATTTGGTTAGTCCTAACGTGCTAGATCGAACTAAGGACTGGCATCATGGCCAAGTTCGCCAGTTCACTACACGCTTTCCAAGAAAAGTCCCTTAACTCATAAAATGACGCAAAGTATATATGAGGTTATGGAAATGTATGTGAACCGAATAAGCTTGTGCGAGTATCCAATGCGGATTATTCATATGTTCTTTACTGAATACGATTCAATAGTTTTTTTTTCAGATTCTTGATCAGATTTGGAAGCCGAACACAGTATTTATTAACAGTAAAGCGGCTCACATCCACAAATCTCCATTCAAGAACGTTTTTCTTATGATATATCCGAATGGCACGGTATGGGTAAACTATCGGGTTCAAGTGAAAGGGCCGTGTTCGATGGATTTTAGGTGAAATTTATGCCCAAACATTTCTGAAAGCACTTTATGAAGTTCACCAATTACTTTAGTGCTTTTCCAATGGATCGTCAATCATGTCACCTAACGCTGGAATCGTTCAGCTACAACAACAAAGAGGTTGGCTCAGCTTTTTGAAAAGTAGTAGTTTTAAGAATGCATGTAGTGTTCGCAATAAATAGTTTCTGTTAATAGGCTCCGAACTATGAATAGTGGTTGATATCATCACTAAGTTTTGAGCGACGATATGAGACATTTGTAAGGACCCAATTCTCACTTGGATTAAATGAATATGGAATTTATTCCAATTCGATAAGATGCTCGGAAGAAATGTGTTGCAGGTTGACATGCAATGGACGAATTGGACGGATTCGTTGATTCTTTTGAAAAAAGAGATAATCCTTCCCGATTTTGTGCTCAGCAACTATTCAACCAGTATTGAGCAACAGGTTTTTCGATACCTGCTACTTTTCTCCATTTGTGTTTAAACCTTTCATGGAAACTGCGATTGATTCTTTCTTCTCAGAGTTTTTCATGTGTAGGTTGAGCAGAAGAAATATTTTTGCACAATGTATTATAGGAAGTGAAATCGATAATGAGTCTTTTAATTTCTTGCGGGCAAAGTCCTAGTACATTTTCCACAGGCTGCAACAATTTTACAAACATAATAAATGGTATGCAGTATTCGAAAAATACAAAGATATAACATAATTGGTAAGGGGCACGTGTGGAGAAGTGGCTAGAAGCGTCACTGCGACACACTAGTGGACTCGATCTATGCGCTCATGGCCCGCCAAGTCTTCCATCCTTCCAGGATCGCTAAATTGATGCCAAACTTGTCTGGGAGGATAGCAGCACTCGTTCGATACATCGGTAGGCCACTCCGAGTCATTGTAAAGGCCGAATATGCATTCAATCATCTCCAAACGGTGTTTAATGAAGTCGAATGCATGTCGCATCCCTCAGGGATTGATCAACACAGGGAGCTATACCCTTTATCCTTTTGTCCTACTGAACTCGGGAATATCGATTAATCCCATAAAACGAAGTTTGGTGCTTTGCATTCTTTTCATGCCCTCCACTAAATATTTCATTTCATGGACAAGTTGAAAATAACTTATTCAACAGAACTACTTAATTCCTTTGTTGGAAGTATTTTCTTTGATCGATTGCATTAATAAAGAAATCGTTCTTTTTGTAAACAATGGTTACACTTTTATTCCTTGTCTTTTTTTGTATAATCCAGCAATATCACTTTAGTATCCCACTTTCATTCAAGTTCGACGTTAATAATCCATATTTTTGGTTTAGATAGTTAAGCTGAACAATGTAAGCCAGCAACATCAGTTTGTTATCTCTTCATTTTAACTCTCATCTCATGTAAATTATATACGACGAACATCAGGGAACACCGACAGACCCAAAAAAAAAGGAAACGAATGAGAAAAAAAATCACCGTCTTGGTTAATTCTTGTTAGTCGTTCTTTTTCCAGATCTATCCTGCCGGAGTTTGGAATGAATTGACAATGACATTCGTGTTCAGTCGTCGATACGGGTGGTACATTTTTCAGGCTTATATTCCCACTTACCTCACCATTTTCATCAGGTAGTTAGCACATATCGTGTACCTCTGCCTCTTAATATTTTGCTCCGTAAACAAGAAAAAAAGACAAACCAATAATAGAAAATTTCAGTTGGATAAGTTTTTGCCTTGGTCCGAAAATGATTCCTGCACGAACAATGCTTGGAGTCAACTCATTATTAGCACTAACATTTCAGTTTGGAAATATTATGCGAAATCTACCACGTGTTAGTTATGTTAAAGCGCTCGGTATGTTCATGACACTTTTTTTTTCGAGGGTTTCTCTCATTTCTTCATTTTTGATGAAAAGCTTCACCAACGACTTCGAAATCTGCAAAAGTTTCTAACTTAGATATTTGGATGTTAGTATGTCTAACGTTTGTATTTTCGTCACTTCTCGAACTTGCTGCGATAGGTGCCATGGGAGCAAAAATGGAGGTACAAAAACGATTTCTTCATTATATTTAAAAATTAGCCCTTATTTGTTCGTATCACTTTTTCTTTTTGTAGGTTAAAGTTTAATCACATATGACACAATTATGCTGTGTAGAAAATGAATTTGATTATGGAATTGTATACAAGAGAGAGCGGATAGCACTTTGGTAGTAATGCTGACCATGACGAGCACGGTGGTGGTTCGATTCCATCCCAGGCTCTCCATGTCTATCATCCTTCCGGGGTAGGGGAGTTGATGCTGGGCTTGTCCAGGAAGAAATCACTCTCTGCAATTCAATTGGCGTTACTCCAGCCCGGCTATCTCAGGACTACAGGAGAATCGAATCGGCCACTACTTTACAACATTCAAGACGAAGTGTAATTCTTCAAACAGCAGCGGAAACCACACGTAAAAGTTGGAAGATCTTCGTAAATGATGGACGCGAAAAACAGATCGAATGCGAGAAGTGTTATAATCCGAACAGTAAATGTGAGAGGGGTCGTATAAAATAAAATAAATATAAAAACTGCATACAAAGACAGATGTCGCTCTACCATTGCCTATGCTTTTAGCAACAATACTTTTAACAACGGTTTTTCACTTGAGCATGTGTGTGAAAGCTTGTTAGCCGATACTAATTTTACTTAGTATTATTATAAAACAGAGAAAAAACGCTGCTTCTACTCAACGATCTCGCTCCTCTTCATGTGCTTCGCCGAGAATCTGTCGTAATCATGTTCAAGCGGATTCACCGCATGGATTCCGAAGTTACGGTACAACAGGTCAACAAACAATCATATTTAATGTTTCGATTTCAATAATAGAAATAGTGCGCAATGATTATTTGCGCCCAGTACAATATGACTAATTTCTAAAGAACGTTAAAGTAGTACATAGCAAAGTCTATTGGCTACTAAACGCCAAACGGAAAGCCTTCGGCATCATTCATTGTCAGGGGTCATGCATTGGACACCATTCGTGATTGCTTATTTAGCCTAAAAAACGAATTTCATGGAAAGGTATCAAGTCCATGATTTTTTATCCTCACAGGGAAAGCTGTGACAAATTCGTCAGTACTGAAAACATGCGGATCGTGTTAGCGCTGCATCGAGCCAATAGCCTTGTGTGTGTTGCTGGAAACCCCTAACCATTTCGTTACATAGGCTGTTATGAAATATTGCCTTAAAAAGTCGGTTACTCATAGAAGACTGCTTTAATTAGCTCCGATTTTACTTCTCAAAACATTTTTTTTCTTAGAATAAAAGTATTTTGTGTTGTACAGTATGAATGAACGGAAAATTGTACCGAATAACGCATTGACAAAATTGCTTCGAGCGCGGTAGGCGCTGTGATAAGTGCGAGGTCACCCAGAATTTTTTTGCATTCAGTGACACTAAAAAGTGTTTTTCGTGTTTGCCATCTTAATGTTTCTCTTATTATTAAATTAAACAAGTTCGAATCCGAGCATATTCACGATCTTAGATCCGCGAATGAGAAAGAAGATGCTCCTAACAACTTCGAGAACGGTTTCACGAACATCCAAAGAAGTTGTACAGTGAGTTTTATAGCTATCGATTGTTATCTTTAGGGTGGTAATTTTCAAGATATTTCTTCGACTGCTTTTTTGCACTTTTCGGCATTTCAACTTAACACTGGATAAAAACGCTTAGTTACTTACGATTAGTTTGTCATTTCTCTCAATATCTTATTCAGGCGTAATCTTATTATCACATTTTATAAGTGGTAAGCTTTTCTGTTCTGGAAAAAGGTATAGATAGGCTAAACCGCATTCGGCGCTGATCAATCCTTTAACAAAAGCACCGCGCACTCGACTTCATGAAGTATCGATAGAGGTGATTGAATCCATATCTGACTCATTCAATGACTTGTGAAGGCCTGCCGAGGTATAAGGTCAGAGATTTTATGTTCCCAGACAAGTCTGGTACCGATTCTGCGACCCTGGATAGATAGAAGGCTTGGTGATTCTGAGAATAGGATTGAGCCAACTACCAGCGACCACGTGTTTGCTGTAACGAACCTCTGACTACTGCTCTAAATGCAAGTACAAATTCAACTGAGGATTAGGCAACGATAGTATGCCAATTTATATAGTTCGATTTGTTTCCATTGTCAATCATTCTATGCACAGTGTACTCTGTATTTTAAAAGCTAGTGGAAATTTTTATAAATGTGTATGAACGATTGTTGAAGGACACCGGAGAAAATGCTTCTTCTGGATGGTTGTGAGGACAAGCCGTTTGTGCCGCCACTAACAAAAAGAGAATGGTCGACAGATCGCATCGATAGGATGAGCATTGTGGCGTTTCCCGGATTGTTCACTCTCTTCAACATCATCTACTGGTCCTACTATCTCATTTTAAGCGAATAACTACACTTCACTAGAAATTATTATAAAGCAATAAATAGAATAGATTAGATAAATATGTTAACGTATGTTGCCTTTTCATAGGTGAACTATTAGGTCTATTAGGTATGCATATACGTTTCTTCCACCATATTTACAATAATGTATAGTAGAAAACAAATTGATACACTTTTTGACGCATATGTGCCTCATTTTGCTTACGATATATAAGCTGTTATTCATGCTCAATCTTTTATGTTCTAAATAAACTCTTTTTATTTCAAACGCTATTTGTGTCTGTACATATTCAGCAACTATTTTTTCTTCTACGTGATCCGTCATCACGCTAACTGCGCGGATTCCAGCACCTCTTGCATTCCATTCGTTTCTTCGCATCCAACATCCACAATTGTCTTCGAACATTTAGCGTGTTATTTGAACAGCTGCTTGAGGATTTCGTCTTCTTCATAAATGTCGTATGTCCAAGTCAATTCTTCTTGCAATCTTGGAGATTCTTTGGAGCTAGCGCCTTTGCTTCTTGGTCAGCGGCATCACTAACCACTCCGCTATCTCCACCCTTAAAAACAGGTTATCGTTAACTTACATAGTGGATATACTTGACACTTGAATTGTCCATCCTCAGTGGTTGTGTAGACTCCATTCGAATATTCTCCATTTTTCAGAGATTTGCTGGTTAAGCCATTGTGGTTTTCTGGAGTCCCGAGGTCAGTCTGCTCCAAGTCGTCACCTTCAGAAGTAGACATCGCCTTTGCAGATATGACGGAAATTTGTCATCATGCGAATAGTTTGATACCAGGATGGTGGCGGATCCTAGTATTGGTTTACTCTTAGCTGGACCTTGGGAGATCCTGCAAAGGGATGGATTTCCCACTGTACATCGCAGTCCAGCACCCAGGAACACCTCCCAGTCATTATGAGAGGTAAACCGTTGATTAAAATGGTGCAAATAAGTGATGAAAAATGCGTGAAAAGAAATGAGAAGTGTTATCCAACGATAAAACCGCAAGGATTTATAACCCATTTTTGGGAGGGCAGAAAGATGAAATATAGTCGGTAGGAAAACTATAGGATGGCTTTTCTCATCTATGCAAAATTTTACAGTGAAATGAGGCCACATGATGCAGAAATCTATAGGGTAAAGGCGGCTACAGCAACTTCGGAAGTTTGCTAGTTGCGTCCAAATGGAATAAGAAACGGTAGAAATTTGAGTGAGGTTATAGGATCCCCGAATCATAACATTTCATTCACAAGAAAAAACGAAAAAGGAAAAACGACTAAATATAATAGCCACCGAGTGGCAGAGAAAAGAAGCATAATAAATGCTGCTGCGGCATGTTTATGGCTGAAAATGTTACAGAGGAAATAGCCCTGACAATTCCTAATGACTACTCTTGACACGTTCTCGGAACAATTTGTTACATAATAGTAGGTGCTTCGTACTATGTTCTGTGCATTTCTTAGCGGCGAAGTTTTATAAAACCTTTTGATTGATCTACGCCTGTTGTAATAAAAAACTAACCAATATTTGTTAAGTGAAGTGAATAGCTGAAGAACGCCTACGGTTTCTTCTGCATCACATGCTAGTTAAGGGAAAACTGCAAGAACGCGGTTAGCACACGGCATTTGTTTCCAGCATTTTCTGATCACTTTGACAGCCATTTCTTATAGAAAAAACAAAAAAAAAATACACGTGTACTCACTAATGGTCCATACCACTTCAATGCTGTATGACATCGAGTCGAAATTTCATGTAGATGGAATTTCTCCAAAAATCTTTGACAGATTTACTTTATTTTAACAGGAAAATCAATGAAGATGACAAAAATTTTCGCTAGTACAACGACAACACTCCGCTCCTGCTCATGCCTGACACCTACCTAGTAGTTCTACTGTAACATCGTTCGTTTCACGGCTCTGGTGGCCGATTTGAATACTAGTTCCTTCAGAACTTACATGTGTGTGCTACTAGTGCAGTTCCAGTTAATGATAGAAAAGAAAAGTCTGTACTGTAACGAAGATTTGACAGTTGAAACCAGTGAGCAGTGTTCGTTTATCTCAACTCAAACAATGCTATGCAATCAGCAGAAACGATGTATAAAATAAGTAATTTCCATCGCTCAGTTATTTTGACTAATAAAGCAATATGAATTTTTGTAGCAGTCATTCGAACTGGAAGCGTTATCATCTTTTAAAAAACAAACGTTTGGGGTTAGAACAGAGCTAAAATGAACGGCTTCCACACTCGGTTACGAATGCTTCCAAATAATTGTCATTGATGTCTGGGCCCCAACAAATCTTTAAGCAGGTGCAATCTCACCCATGAGTTGATGTAGAGTTTCCTAACTCTGCTTACTTTCCATAATAGAAATTCGCTTCTATTAACAGGGCTAACTACTAGCTATTAAGAGCGTAGCGCAGTGGTTAATGACGCAATGCATCAGAAAGCAAAGTGCTGGTTCGACATTCTTCCAACACTTTCTCCCAATCTACGTGGAACCCTTAGACTGAGTGTTTCAATGACTGCAAGCAGAATTGACTCGGTAATCACTTTACGAAATTCGTTCAAAAAAAAGAAGACGAATTCCTAAAACAGTAGCCGAAACAACATGCGGATCGGAGACGATTGTTAGCGATGAGTGCAAGGAAAACAAATAGAACGCAAGAAGTGCTGGAGCCCCGACAGTGAATATGATGATGAGTCATTTATAGTAAAAAAAATATGAAGTTCTCTTTGCAATGGCATAAATGTTAAAGTGCTAGAAGTTGTCTAAGAAAACTTAGAAGTTCGGGGCGTTGTTGGCAGTGTTTGTTCGGCGCAGTTTTAGACAACATTAGCTATCACCTAGTATGTGTGATGTATGGCTACGGAGCACCGTCTTTTTGTGACGCTTATACCACTTTACTCAACAGGGAAGAGCATTCAATGCCTTTTCGTAACAAAGTGTTTCTTAGCAAAATCGGCGGCTTATGAGATTTGTCAGTTCAGATCGAGATTGAGTAGTAAAAATAAATTAAACGGCAAGCAAAAAGTGAACACCGTGTTGTCTAGACGATGTTAGACTGAAAATGAAAATAGAATAATATATCGCTTGAAAGACATTCTCAAATCCTACAGTGGATGTCGAACGGTTTACCGTTGTACGCCATCTTCAGTAGTTTTCAGATAAAAGTTCATTAGTAGTGTTGACGATCCAGTAAGGACGAATTAAACCACAAAAGATACAAACTCCGTATTAGCTCTAAGTTCATTGTACTTCTACCCAGGCTAGCTGGTCATTTCTGCAATCTCTAGCCTTCCACCCTACTGTCTTATCGTGAGGCCGATAAAAGTGGAACGTATCAAGATGGAAGAAGAATGCTCTAGTAAAAACAGTGTAAATCTAAAAAATGGAAACGGTTCAAATTTCTTAATGAAATCAAAGTTCTCGCATTTATGATTTGTATTATATTATTTTCTGTTCACTAATATAAATTGCCTATCATTATACCTTTCCATGCTCTGAAGAAAGCGATGCCGCCGAAACGTCAGCTTTAGCGGAATGAAGAATGAAGTGACACTTCGCGTTTGCTAAGCAAGGATATCGAGAACTATTTGTTTGTTGCTTACTTCACGCGATCCTTCTTAACACCTACTGTGCGGGTCCCAACTTCTTAAAATCTGTTCGTTGTCCGCCATTCATCGCTCACGAAGGTCCTCGAAATTTTCGTGTTTCGGTTCGCTTGCTCCTTGAGGATTGGCGTAGTTTTCAAGAGTTCTGATGAACGCTAGCCGGGTGTATTCTCCCTCCAGTAATGAAGTAGCCCAGCGAGCCATTCCCACCTTTATTGCAGAAAGTGAACCGTTCCTAGAGAAGTCTGCTAACAATTGCCTAGCCTCGGATGAAGAAGACGTTTCATGACCTCTTAGCCGTGTAGAGCCGGTGTACCCGTGATGGACAGCATCACTGCCACCGCTACACCCATTTTTATACATTTACACATGCGCCAAATTTAAATTTAAACCATATTGTCACAAGCTGTTAAGGTGGTGTACGGAACATCGAGATTGCTGGGTGTTAAAAGACAGTGATATCTTAAAAGAAACTGCAAGTATAAATTAGGATAACACAGATTTAATTGCCATTTAATTCAGTTCCAATCTCATCATGTGAAGCTGTCGTTCATGTGATTGTGGAGAAGAAAATCGCAAAAGTAGCTTTGAAAAAATTGAGCCGATTTGTTAGAGTAAATCAAGTCCTGTCGTTGACATTATTTACTCGTCTAATTTTCTTCCGTTTTTGTTGCTATTTCGATGTGCTTCATTGACAAGATTGAACTGAAGCTTCTTGTCTATCATAACGTATCTGTCGTAAAGCTCATCCCTGTTGTCCAACCATGAATTCTTTTCTTTTTTCGAGCAAAACAACATCTGAAAGTACTTTTTCATAAATTTAAAACAATAAATTCATAGAATTGTTTCCATGTTCACATGGATTTACAGATGTGTAACTATTGCAAAACCATGCTTAATTGGTTGGTTGATTGAAAAATGCCTTCCTCGAATGAAAAAAGAGATTTTCAAAAAAGTCGGAGTTATGACGCGAAAAATCGTGTAGAATCAAAAAAAAAGTAAAACAAAGAAAAAACGAACCTTGTTAAATTTTGCGAACTCCATAAAATAGCAAGATGGGAAACGGAGTGAAAAGGCGAAAAGCACCTTAAAATTCCAGAAAACAAAAGCCATTAGAAACGATGGTTTCGAGTAAAAAGAAAACAGTTCATAAAGTTATTTCCATACACGATCAGCTTCCTTGATGTCTTTTTTAAGCGTAAGAACGTTAATAATTACTGCTCCTAAAAGAGAAACCATTGATTAAATAATTTAATAGAATCAAAGCAAAAAATAAATAAATAAAGTAAAAAATAAGTGAATAAAATAAAATGTGAAATTTTGGCTTAATTTCTTACCATTTTTGTTTATTATTTTGTTCATTTGCTGAATTTCATCGTCTAATAGAAATTCTTCTATCGGAGCCATCAATGGTCGCACATCGTTGTATGAAACGTCTATCAACAAAACGTCGTATAATTCACCTAAGAGTGCAGAAAGAAACCATGGAATTTGTCATAACTGCAATAATACTTCTGGGATATTATTTTTATCATTACAAACTGCCTCTGCGATGTAAGAATACTCTTTTATGCCACAACTGACTTTCTATTAACCTCGGCATTGATCAAGTAATTCTTCGTATTCCTATTGAGCAAACGCGAGGTGTCATTTCATGATTTATTTACGAACAAGCTGACCCTTCGGTGGACTTCGCGTTCCACAAGGCCTGGAAAGGTCAAGTTGACAGCAATCCATTCGGCGATACACCTCCATAACCAAACGGAGAAAACAACCAGGATTTTAATTACACAGAACACAGCATTGCACACTCACTCACCTAGCACACTCATGTGCCCTTTCCACCAGAGTAACATGCATATATAGTGCTCATTATCACCCGCGAAAATACGGCATTCCGCGTTGCGTTTCGTTTTCAAATCCCTGGAATTAATTCAGAACGCCTCGAGAGCCGTGCGCGCTTGTGTTCTCGATTCCTGTGCGAGGACCATGACACGTACTTCAAAGTCATCTCCGTTATGTTTCTGGATTCTATGTGAGCCCAGTAGGGATTTGGCCTACGTTTACCGACTAAGTGTTCTTTTATGCAGACACAGAGGGTATGCCCGTTTCGCCAATGTATTAGTCTCAGCAGGCCTTACATGAGATCAGATAAATTGTACCCGAGCTCAAGCAATCACCGTCTCCACCATTAAGGCAAATTATGGAATTTTGCGCTGCACATAGACGGTCACACACACCTTTACGAACCAGCTGGCGCCTAAGATTACTCGGTGGTTTTTCAATTACGTTTACCGAATTCTCTGGACCCGCCCTTCTTAAGCAGCGTTCTATAGCTGCGCTTACATCAGGTGAAATGAAAGGTAGGAAAAACGGAACATTTTTATGGCTAGAGTTGTCGTTTGGAGGCCAAGCCTTTCCCCAATACCTATCCCAAGCTACAGTTTCGTAGCCATTAAAAATGGCTATTTGCCGTGCCAAATTTCGAGACTCCTTTCTCTGTTCTTTTCCGGCGCACACGTTGGTTGCTGTTCGAAACATGTTTCTTACAAGCGCCCTTTCCATGTGAGAGGGGTGAGAGGAAAGGTAATGAACCAGGATGTTTTTACTACTTGGCTCTCGGTACCACTTCGTTATGTAGCCATTTTCCGACAGGCTAATTTGGCCGTTCAGGAATGGCAGTCAGTTTCCTTTCGGTTTCTCTCGGGTGAACTTGACATATTTTGACTGTTCGTTCAACGGCTCGAAACATTTGTCCATTCCTTTTTGTGTTCAGCAAAGGACAATACAGTGGTATCTATACATCCACAGTAGAGCAACGGTCCGACATCGGTCACTGGTCCTTCCCCCTTAGACATAAACGCAATGGCAAGACTTGGTGCTACTCGCTGTCATATTGCAACCCTCTTATTTGAGCGTAATACTTTTCGAACCCTCTGAAGATTGAGTAACTCAAGCATTCTTTTAAGAGTGCCATCAACTGCTTTATCTTGAAGCTATACATGTTTATTTCTTCTTCGTGCTGTATAAGGAGTTCGAATATGGCCTGCATTGCAGAGTCATTCGGCACGTTTGTATAAAGGGCGGTAACGTCGAAGGACTCCATCACGTAGGCGCTGCTGGGTTGCGCAGTACGTAGACGATCCAGAAACATCTGCGCATTGGTAAGATCGGTTGGAATGTGTTACAACGACTGGGTGAAATTAGTGTTAAAAACAATGTCATCCTATCCGTTGGCCCGTCTGCACAGCTAATGATAGGTCTAACCTTAAACAATGATGGATCGGTGGACGCTAGATCATCGCTGGATACTAACTTGTGAGTTTTTATAAGTACAAGACGGGACATTTTGGTAAGTCAACTTTTAGTTGAGAGATAAGTGATGGTTTTAAACCAGCATCCCTCGCCATTTTGGCCTATTCGTGGTTCAGTTTTCGGTATTTACTTTTAAATTCCTTTTCAGATGGCGGACGATAAAGTGAAGCATCTTCAAGATGCTTGTTTGTTATCTCTACATCTAACTGATGGGGAATTACGACAAACTCTCCACGCTTATCACTAATGGATAGTCTTATGTCTTTCATAAGACTAGAAAGACGAGTTTAGAAACAAATACCGAAAATTGAATCAGGAATGGGCCAAAATGGCAAGGGCTGCTGGTTTAAAACCATCATCTATCTCTCAACTAAAAGTTGACTTACCAAAATGTCCCGTCTTGTACTTACTTATAAAAACTCATAAGTTAGTATCCAGCGATGACCTATTACCTGTGTAGACAAACCAAGGGATAGGATAACGTGGTTTTTAACCTTAATATAACCAGTTGTTGAAACACACATTCCAACCCATCTTCCGAATACCCAGATGTTTCTGGATCGTCTACGTACTGCAAAACCTAGCAGCGCGTACGTGATGGAGTCTTTCGACGTTGCCGCCCTTTTTACAAACGTGTCGAATGACTCCGCAATGCAAGCCATATTTGAACTCCTTATGTAGCATAAAGAAGAAATAATTGTGTATGGCTTCAAGATGGAGCAGTTTATGACACGCTTAAAGAAATTTTTGAGCAGCTCATTCTTCAGACGGTCCGTAAAGTACTACGCTCAAATAAGTGGGTTAGCAATGGGACAACGACTAGCACCGAGTCTTGACACTGCGTTTATGTCTAAAGTGGAAGCACCAGCCACCGATCTGGGGTCGTTACTTTACTGTAGATATATAGACTGCTGTTTTGTCCTTTGCTCAACACAAGAAAAATGGACAAATGCTTTGAGTTGTTGAACGAACAGTCAGAGTTTATCAAGTTCACCGGAGAAAAACCGAAAGAAAACATGCTGCCATTCCTGAACGTCCAAATTAACCTGCTAGAAAATGGCTACATTACGAAATGGTACCAAAAGCCAAGTAGTAAAAACATCTTGCTTCACTACCTCACCTCTCACCCCTTTCACACGAAAAAGGGCGCTTGTAAGAAACATGTTTCGAACAGCAACCAACGTGTGCGCCGGAAAAGAACAGAGAAAGGAGTCTCGAAATTTGGGACGGCAAATAGCCATTTTTAATGGCTACGAAACTGTAGCTCGGGATAGGTATTGGGGAAACGCTAGGCCTCCAAACGACAACTCTAGCCATAAAAATGTTCCGTTTATCCTACCTTTCATTTCACATGATGTAAGCGCAGCTATAAAACGCTGTTTAAGAAGGGTAGGTCTACAGAACTCGGTAAACGTAATTGAAATACCATCGAGTAGTCTTAGGCGCCAGCTAGTTCGTAACCGTTTATATGACCGTCTATGTAGAACGCAAAATTGCATAATTTGCTCTAATTGTAGAGACAGTGATCGCATGAGATCGGGTACAGTTTATCTGATCTCATGTAAGGCGTGTTGAGACGAATACATTGGCGAAACGGGCAGACCCCTCTGTGTCTGCGTAAAAGAACATCCAGTCGGTAGACGTAGACCAAATCCCCACTAGGCTCGCATAGGATCCAGAAACATAATGGAGATGACTTTGAAGTACGTGTCACGATCCTCGCACAGGAGACGAAAACACAAGCGCGCAAAACACTCGAGGCCTCTGGATTAATTCCAGAAATCCGAAAATGAACCGCAGGAAAGAATGCTTCATTACCATGCGTGATGCTGGGCAGTACATAAGCCTATATTTATTTATGATTTTATGAAGTGATCTTCTTTAGCTAGTGCGATGTTGGTATATGTCTTCGTTGCCGTTTTTGTTGTTGTTGGTCGGTGGCTGACGTTTCGGCGATTTCGCCTCCCTCAGAGCCTGGAGGTATTTTATATTAGAATACTTTATTTTTTCGGTGGAAAAGGCTAAAGTATTAATGAAGATCAAACGTCTAAATAGATGGTGGGTTAAGATGTTGCGGTCAAATGTAGGTCTCCACTATATTGAACAGAAAGGCTACTCACCGTGGTGTTACGAGTGGGACTGAACCACGTGCTGTTCATATGGTGTCGCGAGCAGGACACACCCCTGGGTCAAAATATCATTTTGAAATAGGGCGCCAGGCCACGTGTGATAGCGAGACATTCGTCTTTCCGGTTCATCTTTGGATTTTGAAATTTATCCAAAAGGCCTCAAGAGTTTTGCGCGTTGATGTTTTGTTTTTCAAAAGTGGTCTTGAAAATTACATAGCGATTATTGACATCACACCCAATACCCTACGCCGTCAGTTAATACGCAACCGTTTCTATGATCGTTTGTGCAGCTCAGAAAACTGTATGATCCGTGCTAACGCGAGAGACCGGGATGGCATGTGGTACAATATACTTGATCTTGGGCGAGATATGCGGTGAAGAGTATGTTGGGGAAACACGTAGACCACTTTATGTCCGTATAAAAGAACACCTAGATGAGAAAGTTAAAATACGTCAAAACACTCCTTTAGGTACGCATAGGGTACAAAAGCACAACGGCAATGATTTTGAAGTGACTATGTGGAGCCTAGCGCAGGAATCAATGCCTCGCTATCACATATGACGTGGCGCCCTATTTCAAAATGATATTTTGACCCCGGGAGTGTGTCTTGCTCGCGACCCCATGTGAACAGCGCGTGGGCCAGTCCTACTCGTAACATCACGGTGGGTAGCCTTTCTGTTCAGTATGGTGTAGACCTAGATTTGACCGTAACATCCTAGCCCGCCATCTCTTTAGACGTTTGATCTTCATTAATATTTTAGCCTTTTCCACCGAAAAATTAAAGTGTTCTAATATAAAACACGTCCATGCTCTGAGGAAGGCGAAATCGCCGAAACGTCAGCCACCGACCAACAACAACAACAACGGCAATGAAGACATATATCAACCTCGCACTGGCTGAAGAAGATCACTTTATAAGATCATAAATAAATATGTTAACTATATATGCCAAGGTTTATAGAAAGTCGGTCTTTTGAGTACACAAGCCTATTATTCTAATGCGAAGGGCACATTACGCTTCCATGTGAATTCTGTGCGGTTGGTCTCCACGCGACATACCTAGTGGAAGCCTCATAGAAAGCGGTGAGTGTGCAAAGCTGCTTTCATTGTGATTAAAATCTTTGTTTAGTGTCTTCTTTGTCTAGTTATGGAGGTGTTTGGCTGAATAGATTGCTGTCAACCTGACCTATCCAGGCTCTGATAAAGGTGAACTCCGCCGAAAAGTTAGCGAAACGCTAATAAAGAGTAAAAATAACACCTCGAGTTTGTTCAACAAGAATACAAAGAATTATTCTACCAACGCCGAGGTTTATAGAAAGTCTTTCGTGGTAGTTACTTTTTTGATTCGACAATGCTTCCTGCTCTCTTTCATGCAGCAAAGGCGTAGGATGAGGGTGATAAGTTAACCAGGTCTAGAATGTTGAGCACTATTCACTGGGCGCTTGTACAATGTCTTCCGAATTATATTAAGAACACACAACTTTTATCTAGAATGCGAGGCTCTAATCTTCTAAATCTACTTCGCGTCCGTGATCCGGGAAGAAATACTTCGATATCGAAACACAGATATTTCGTGCATTTGCTGAGAAAAACAGAAGGCGGAAGAAAATAAATAAATGAGTAGAATCCATGACGATACAGACGTCTTTTAAGAACGTTGGGCAGACATGTTCATAAATAAAGTGAAACAGCTGTGCTCGTAAATGCAGTCGTTTTACAGACCACGGTATGAAACTCACACCTGCCAGCATACTCGAATCAAACCACCACCATGAACGACAGTTGCGGAGCAAAGAGACGAATGGAAAATATGTTGGGGTCTACACAACTAGTTAAGGCGGGGTGTTCAAGTATCAAAACAAGCAAATATTTCATATATTTGCAGTTACCTCTTTGTACTCCCTCACGAATATATCGAAGTCCATCATCTACTATTATCCTTTGCATCGATGTCGACTTGAATTCATACCATTTTTCAGCAATCGCCTTCATGACTGGATCATTATCAACAACGGTGACGTTTAGCTTAAGTCGTCTATTGTTATCGAAATACTACAATAAAATTAAACTCATTTAGTCACACCTGTAGCTTGTCCATAGTGCTAAAATAGTTGTTGATAACACCACCACCTAAGCCGATGATGAGAATATTTTGTATCTCTGAAGAATCATACTGAAGGGCTCCACTGAAAAATGAACCGGCGATCATCATTCGAGCATAGGAGAGTCGCACTGTTGGCTTGTGTAGCTTCCATGTCTTACTGTTAAAATTACTCCACGTGATCGCTGGAAATAATTTCGGTGTGTAACTATTTCCTGCTCATACAACAGGCTTACCGCCGACAAGAATCTTAATTAAATCGTTTTGTTGAAAGGATAACAATGGTTTATTAACACCCATTCTCACGAATATCCTATCAGCGTTTCCAACCTCGAATTTGTAAAGAAACTGCGTACTACAGTGCTGAACCCTGATCGAGAATAGGGGCTTCATGTCGAAATAGCAGTTATCTAAATGGGGCAGGTGTTCAAGCAGCAGTCTAGCAAAGCAGCTAACAGCAGCCACCAACATCATCACCAACATGAGTTTAGCTCTAACATCGATTCATCAACAACAAACAACTTAAGAGGGACGTTTACCGTTGAAGAAACGTGGATCAGTAGTGAGTTTGGCAATCCTCGGCGTTTATTCACGTTCAGGCTATGATGAGGACGAGAGCGAAGGGTTCGACAAGAACTTGGAGAAGTTTTATGGAAACGACATTTTTTACGATCATCATTGGGAAGCTTAACGCTAGGATTGAACTTAGAAGAACGATTGAAAAAGGATGCATTACCACCCACGAATTTGGTAGGGACGAAGCACAATACCAGATGGTCCACTCTCGACGCTGTATCGAGTCTCCCAATGGAACGTACCATAATAGAATAGACCACATTGTAGCAAATCGAAGGCTTTACTCAGATATCACAGTAGCCTTGTGTTTTACACAGGATCGGCCTATCACCTCCATTTCTGCGAAAAGAGAGGAAGCTGTGAAGTCTAGGAAGCGGAATCCAGAAATCACTGTAAACAGTGATTTCTTCAGGTCACTAGTCTATTTTGGGAAAATGCCTACATTGACAACATTAAGAAATATACGACCAGCTTATTTACACTGCTCATATTAGCGTTGTAAAAGTTGAGAGTTCGATAGTCTCAAGAAATCTATCTGTGTACGAAAACACTCGAGTTAATACGCCAAAGTTGAGTCGTGCGGCAAGTGGACAATCATTAGCTAACATCTGATCTTGCAAAACACTGCAGACAGGCGATAAAAGAACATAATAAGATGAGGAGAGTAGCACTTATGGTACGAAGCGGCAGAGGGTGGGAAAAGCATTTACAATGTCAACCGAATCTTCGCCAATTACAAAACCAAGATGGTTTCAGTCCAACACCCAGACTAAACAGTTACAGCCATAAGAAAGGCAATAAAGAAAGCAATTTGCAATTACTATTCGAATTTCTTCAATAGCTACGCCTTCTTGCACTCCAAAAAAATAACGGTAGGTAAATATTCTGTCCCACCGGTAGTCTCTTTCCAAATACAACATACTACATGGGCTGTGAAAAATCGAACAACAGCAGGGATAGGATCTGAACACCTGGAGAACCCTCGAACTTTCTACTGAGTCATCTTAAGTAGGATAGACATAACATGGACGACCAACGGCAATTTGAGCAGTCAGTGTTTCGGAGAAGATTTAGTAAAGTGGAAAACAACCACACGATAACAATACTCAATGAAGGATGGCGAAAGCACAGAATACCGTTCCGAGCCACTTTCATCGATTGGTGGACTTTCGATTCAGCTGACGCAGGAGTCACTCAAGTTCTGGGCAGTCATGATATTCCGGTTCAGCAAATGAGGATTCTTAGTAGCTACACAAAAATTTCACAATTAATATATCACCATCCCACAGCGCAATTAACACAGGAATTAAAAGAGGTTAGGAAAGGGGCTCGCTGTGTACTTGGGTCCTATGCGTGCATAGTGGGGTATTTGGTTTACTTTTGCCGACTAAGTGTTCCTTTATGCGGACACAGAGGGGTCTGCTCGTTTCGCCAATATATTTGTCTCCGCTCGCCTTACAGGAGATCAGATAAACTGTACCCAAACTCATGCAATCACTGTCTACACCATTGGGGCATATGCAATTTTGCGTTGCACACAGACGGTCACAGGTGGTTACGAACTAGTTGGCGTCTTAGATTACTCGGTGGAGTATCGTTTATCGTAACCGAATTCTCGAGACCGGTCCTTCCTAAACAGCGTTTTATAGCTGCACTTACTTCATTTGAAATGAAGGAATGGAACCTTTATTATCGCTAGAGTTGTCGTTTCGAGGCCTAGCGTTTCACCTATACCTATTCCGAGCTACAGTTTCGTAGCCATTAAAAATGGCTATTTGCTGTGCCAAATTTCGAGACTCCTTTCTCTGCTCTTTTCCGGCGCACACGTTGGTTGCTGTTCGAAACATGTTTCTTACAAGCGCCCTTTTCATGTGAGAGAGGTGAGAGGAAAGGTAATGAACCAGGATGTTTTTCCTACTTGGCTCTCGGTACCACTTCGTAATGTAGCCATTTTCTGACAGGCTAATTTGGACGTTCAGGAATGGCAGTCAGTTTCCTTTCGGTCTCTCTCGGGTGAACTTGACATATTTTGACTGTTCGTTCAACGACTCGAAACATTTGTCTATTTCCTTTTGTGTTTAGCAAAGGACGATAAAATCGTACCTATATATCTACAGTAGAGTAACGGCCCAAAATCGGTCACTGGTCCTTCCACCTTACACATAAACGCAATGGCAAGACTTGGTGCCAGTCACTTTCCCAATGGCAACCCTCTTATTTGGGAGTAGTACTTTCCAGACCATCTGAAGATTAAGCAGCTCAAGCATTCTTTTAAGAGTGCCATCAACTGCTTCATCCTGACGCCATACATGTTTCCAGGATCGACATTCTATTAACCTTGGAATTGGAGTATTAATGCGTAGTTTTCTTGTTCAGCAATCGCGAGGTTGTTATGCAGCATACATTTAGTTCCATAGAAAAACACACAATACAATACAACAGTAGCTGACGTTTCGGCAGTATCAGCTTTTCCAGAGCCGCTTTTTAACATGACTTCCAATGAAGAAGATTAGAACAACTGGTTATAGTCGTGTAAAAAAGCGGCTCTGAAGAAGGCGATACTGTCGAAACGTCAGCAACTGTTGTATTGCATTGTGTGTTTTTCTATGGAACTACATGTATGCTGTATAACAACCTTGCGATTGCTGAACAAGAAAACAACGTAGCCATGCATGTTTATTCCTTCTTCGTGCTGTGTAAGGAGTTCGAATATGGCTTGCATTGCGGAGTCATTCGACACGTTTGTATAAAGGGCGATAACGTCGAAGGATTCCATCACGTACGCGCTGCTGGGTTGCGCAGTACGTAGACGATCCAGAAACATCTGCGTATTCGTAAGATCGGCTGAGATGTGTTTCAACGACTGGGTAAAAATAGGGTTAAAAACCATGTTATCCTCTCCGTTGGTCCGTCTGCACAGCTAATGATGGGTCTAACCTTAAACAATGATGGATCGGTGGACGCTAGTTCATCGTTGGATACTAACTTATGAGTTTTTATAAGTAAGTGCAAAATGGGACATGTTGGTAAGTCAAGTTTTAGTTGAGAGATAAGTAATGGTTTTAAACTAGCAGCGCGTACCATTTTAACCGATTCGTTGTTCAATTTTCGATATTTACTTTTAAACTCCTCACATAGGCGATAAAGTGAAGCATCTTCAAGATGCTTTTTCGTTATCTCAGCATCTAACTAATAGGGAATTACGATGAACTTTTCATTCTTATCACGAAGAAAATTGGAACAGCGAATGGGTTAAAATGGCAAGTGCTAGTGGTCTTAAACTATCAGCTATCGCTCAATTAAAAGTTGGCCTACCAACATGTTCCGTCTTGTACTGCACTTGTCTCAACGCGACATACTTGTTGGAAGCCTCATAGAAAGCGATGAGTGTGTAAAGCTCTGTTCTATGTGATTGAAACCCTGGTCTAGTGTTTTTCTGTTTGGTTATGGAAGTGTTTACCGAATAGATTGCCGTCAACTTGACCTTTCATTGCTCTGTGGAAGGCGAAGTCCGCCGAAAAGTCAGCTTATTCGTGAATAAAGAATGAAAATAACACCTCGCCTTTGCTCAACAAGAATACGAAAAACTACACGATTTAGTCAACATTATTTGCTAAAATCCTTTAGAACGTCTTGGAAACCCTGCAATGAGACAACATAACAGTAAATATTGATAGTTAGCCGGCAATTACACCATTTTCGCTTTGATGATGACATCGTTCTTATAGCACCAAACATTAGTAAAGGTTGTGAAACAGTTAGCCTTTGACAAAATCCAACTAAGGCGATTTTCATGAAGAATAGATTGGCTCCAAATGATCCCATTCACCCTCAACGAAAAGAATATCTCCAGGTAGGTCTATCTAGGTCTGCAAATCAACATGATGAAAGGATTAACTTAATAGCAGAGCAAGTAGAAGCAAGAGTCTTGGGAATCTTTCAAAATCATTGAAGATATGGTGAAAAAGACTAAGAACACTGGACTCGACGATTCCTTCTAGAGTTTCCAAGATCAACTTTCTGTTAACCTCGGCATTGGATTATAAATCTGCTGCCCTCTTTTTTGCAGCAATCTCGAGGTTCTTATTCAGAATACCTTTAGTTCCTTACAAATATAACACATGCAACACAACGGTAGCTGACGTTTCATTAGTATCGCCTTCTTCAGAGCCTGGAAGGGTACACTAACACGCAACTTACTAGGTCAAATGCTTCAACAGCACAAACAAAATGGTGAAAATCTGAGCGATAAATACAGATCTACGGCTTCTCGAAAAGCCACCGGTATTATCTGTTTTCCACCAAGGAAGAACAGCCGCTTAGAGTCGCACATGGTTGATTACTGCATCACCTCATATCAAAAATCAGTTCTGAGATACGGGGCTAGATCACGTGTTATCTCAAAGCATTCTACCCTGCTATTCATGCTCGGATTTTTTAAAATTATCCAAAAAGTCTTGAAAAATTTGTGCGTTGGTGTTTTAGTCTCCCGTGCGATGATAGCATCGTTTACATCAAAATCATCTCCGCTGTGCTTTTGTATCCTATGCGTCCCTAGTGGCGCGCCTTGTTTTGATTTTCTTTTGTCATCTAGTTGTTCTTCTATACGGATACACAAGGGCCTGCCAGTCTCGCCAATATATTCATCTCCGCAATCATTGCAAGAGATCGAGTATATCGTACCTGAACTCATGCAATCACCGTCCCTGCCGTAAGAGCAAATTAGGCAATTTGTTATTTCGCATAGACGGTCATAGAAGTGGTTACGAACTAACTGACGACGAAGAGTATTCGATGGTGTTTCAATTGTCGCTATCGAATCCTCTGGATCTACCCTTCTTAAGCTTCGCTTCATCGCTGCACTTATTTCATCCCTAATGAAGGGCAAGATAATCGAGACTTTGTTTGGCCAAACAGTTGCTTTTAGGACGTCGCTCTTCCTCCAAACTAATCTCGTGGGGTTACAATTTCGTAGTCATTATATATGGCTATTTGTCGAGCCAAGTCGCGAGATTGGTCCTTTAGTTCCCTGCTAGTGCACACAAAGGTGGCAGTTCGAAACGTATTTCTCACAAGTGTGCTCTTTGTGTGTGAAGGGTGTGAAGAAGGGAAATGAACTAGGATGTTCTTGTTACTTGGCTTTCGGTACAAGTTTGCCATGTAACCACTACTTAATAGGCTTATTTGAACGGTTAAAAACTGAAACCAGTTTTTTCCTGTTTCTACCGGGTCAATTTAATGTACTCGGACTGCTCGTTCAATAATTCGAAGCATTTGTCCATCTCCAGCGTAAAGAAGACGCTAAAACAAACATCTATGCACACACATTAGAGTAGTGGCCGGAGATCGAGAAGGGGGCTTCAACTTTAGACATAACGGCAAATGGCAAAGCTTGGTGCCAGTCGCTGTCCCAAGGCCAACCCCCTTATTTGCGCGAAATATTTTTCAGACTTTCTGAAAATCGAGCAGCCACTGCTTTAAGAGAACCATAAGCTGCTGAATGGACAAGCCATGCATTTTTATTTTTCCTTCACTCTCAACAAGAATTTCGAAGATGTCCTGCACTGTGGAGACATTCGATACGTTGGTGTACTGCGCGGTAACGTTGAAAGACTCCATCACATACGCGTTATCAGGAGATGCGTCGCGTAGATGTTCTAGGAACATTTGGGTGTTCGTGAGTTCGATTAGAATGTGGTTGAGCAACTGGGTAAGTATTGGGCTTAAGGACGAGTTTGTTCTATCCGTTGGCCTCTCTACACAGCTGATAATAGGTCTAACCTTGAATGATGATGGTTGAAGCATGACCATCAGGTGATACCAACTTATGTGTTTTATTAATTAAGTACGAGACGTGGCATATTGGTCTATTGACTTTGAATTGCGAAATATCCGACGATTATAATCCTGCCACCATTACCGCTTTGGCCCACTGATTGTTTAGATTTCGATATTGACTTTTGTATTCACTTTCAGATGATAGGCGATGAAAGGTAGCATCATTAAGATGTTCTTCAGTTATCTTAACATCTAGCTGGTGGGGAATAACTACGAACTCTCCTCCTTATCACTAACTGATAGCCTAATGGCCTTTGAATTTACTAAATCTCTAATTTCTTGCAAGCCATACTTTTGAGCGGCTGTAATGTTAGAGATAAATCTTCTATCGCGACAGTGATTAAGAGGCATTCGAGGAGATTGACCGCTGAGGAAGACCTGACTCGACACGAAAACGGAGCAGCCACATCGAGACGAATAAGAAGCGTGGACCATCGACTCGGATCATCGGCTCTAATGAAGACGAAGACGTCGAAACGTTAGCCGAAAATAAATACGCTTATCAACCTCGTGCAAGCTCATCAAAGAAAGAATACTTATTGATTAGTCACACCGAGGTTAAAGGAAAGTCGGTTTCGAAATATTAATGTGCTTCGTACTAGTGAAAGTGAATAAGAGTGTTGAGAATGCTGTCCGAAAACATGCGGAATTTTGTGTCAATTCCATCGTTGGGGTCCTGCTGTCTAAAAAATGTTTTAGGGAAAGGAGATGGGGGTAATGTCGCCGCCTGTTGGCTTCCACCTCTACTTGATGTTTCTTTTTTGGTTTGATAGCGAAATCGATCTTGAAGTTCATAAAGGTTGCATGTTATCCTACGCAGGGTCGTTTTAGAAATGGGTTGTGATGGTGAAAAACGTGGGCCCAATTCTAATAGCGAACGCGCCCTCTCAGGTATTGTTGTGCCCCCAGTCACGGTGACTCTAGATTTTCTTGGTGTGTTATCAACCTTACTTTGACTCCTAGCAAGGTTCGTTTGTCTGTGACTTCTTGAAGCCGAGACACGCGATGTGGTCAACAGGTTCTCAAACTGTCACTGTAAGGTCATTTTAGCATTAGACTTAATAGAATTGCATATCAGTATTGACCCATTACATATTATTAAAATACATTTTAGTGCACCCAGGCTCTGAAGAAGGCGATGCTGCCGAAACGTCAGCTACTCTTGTATTGCATTGTGTGTTATTCTATGGAAGTAAAGGTGTGCTGAATAACAACCTCGCAATTGCTGTAAAAAGAGAACAACAGATTCCTTCTACCTTAGAACACTCGTCGGTAGCTTGGTCGCTATGTATCAGAATGAAACGTTACTCAACGTTGTGGAACCCGCAGCCGAGAGGACGATGCTATGAGTACTCCATATAACGCTAGTGAGAAAGGTTATACAACGTTCTGACCAAGGTAAACGACTAAAAATCGAAGACATCGCTCTTCGCGCCATGGTATCGAAGATAAAATAGGCCGGAAACGAAATGCTAATGAAATACAACCAATCAATAGAGCCTTCACTACCTGGAGTGCCCAGATCTCAAACACACAGCAGGAAAACCACATTCGTTGCAGTCATAGTTGTTCAAGAAATTCTTGAAGAAGAGAAGTCATGCTCAACGAGTTCCTAGAACGAGCAGAGCTCAAACGGATACTCTAGTGCGCTGCAGAGGGAAATGAAGGCTACTGGTACCCACCACTGAGTTGCTCTACTATTAGCAAGACAGAAAATGATTGTAAGCTCCATCCGATCTAGGTAAATTGGTGACTGCTTGTAGTTAAGGTCCACTAAAGTGTAGCAGAGCTCTCCTAGAACCCCAGTGAAATCACAATAGATGGACATTCAGCGGAATTTACGAAGAAGATAGTATAATGAAATGATAAATTGACCCCATAAACGAATCTGAATATCTTCGTACATAACGGACGAATGCAATCTGTGAAGTCGGATCATTTAAAAACAAGAAACAAGAGTCATTTAAGAAAACAGGGTCCTATTGCTTAATAGCCTAATTGAGAGTGAGGCTTATCATCATCTATGTAAAACTCATTTGCTCACGTTTAGGTGGAATTATGCGGGCATCGGACAGTAACAGTGGTTCTCCACTGCCTATACTGCGAAGACTCCGATATGCGAATAACCTATAAATAACCGTAAATAAAATCTCGTCCAGTAATTGCAATAAGAAAGCTCTCGGTGTTGATCAATCCCTGAGGAATGTGCTATGAATTCCACTTATTTAAGAATCGTTTGCAGGTGACTGAATGCATATGTGGCCTTCAAAATGACTCGCGGTGGCCTACCGATGTATCGAGCCAATGTTGCTATCCTCCCAGACAAGTCTGCTGCCAGTTTGCCCATCCCGAAGGAATGGAGGGCTTGGTGAGCCTGAGGTGCTGGGATGGATCAGCTCCACGTGTGCGTTGCAGGGCGCCTCCGACCACTGCGGCACACGTGCCCTTGGTATTTGTAGTAGTAAATGGTTTAAACTCCACTCTTTGCAAATTTATTTCCATCGTTTAATAAGATGCTCACATTATCTTAATATACACAATCAGTAAAATGATTCACTTACCTCTCAGAAATCAGCTCATAGCGATCGATAATGTTGAAACACACACCAGTAACTCCACTACACGTTGTGTCAATATGAAATAAAGAAATCTAAGTGTGGAAAATACGAAAAAAAAACTTATGAGGGTTTCCTCTACGAAATAAAAACGAAGACCTACTGGAAGAAATTTAACTATGTGAGTTTTTTAAAATAAAGGTATAAACCATAGTTGAAAAGGAGCTGAACGAAAAAAATATAATAGAAATGTGGACTAACAATGCGACTTGGATATGAGAGAAGCTTCTCCAGAATAGCTTTTTCGGTTTTTGTTTCATTCATAAAAGGAGCGTAGGCGTACTGAACGTCAGAGTACGACGACGTGAAATGTACGTACCAAATCCACTAGAAGGAATCTGCTCGCCAAAGTTAGGCAAGTTTGCTCGGAGAATCTCATAGAAAACATTGCCTACCCCTAATATAGCTCCGGACAATGCGAAAAACAGCAAGAGTAGTCGACTGTACATTTTGTAATGAGTCGGAATTTTGTGTTCGACGACCATATAGTGGTTTCACAGCTGAACAAACTGACCAAAGGGAGTAATCCATATAACTACCGAGCAACAAAAATGGATAGTTTTTTCCTCAGAATGTTTGGGCAACCTTTGAATTGCGCAATTCACTTGGTATAGAGTTTCAAATATAGAAAATTGAACAGAGGAACAGACTTATAGTTGTAAAAAAGGATAAAGCTATCAGCGTTGATCAATCCCTGAGGGATGTGCCATGCACTCGACCTCATTAAGTATCGTTTGAAGGTAACTGAATGCATATCTGGCTTTAACAACATACCGCGATGGCCTACCGATGTATCGAGTCAATGCTGCTATGCTTCTTGATTAGTCTAGCACCAATTTGCCGACTTTGGATGGATGGAAGGCTTCGTGGGTCATGGACGCGGCGATCGTTTTCACGTGTGTGTTGCAGGGAGCTTCCAACCACTACACCACACTTATAATGGTACTAATGATAATAATAGTTAGTTATGATAGTGGCATTACTTATACTAATAAAGGCTGCTGAAGAAAACGATTTGAACAACCCATTTGCTCCCATTAAAGTATTCCATCAGCAACTATTCAAGTTAAATTAGCGACCTTCGTCGATTTAACAATCCAGAACAACCACAGTGAATTTAATGAAATTATAGGCCCTGCTATGTTCTTTTAGCGTTATCATCAAAGATTATTTATTCTACAATTTAATGTACTGAGATATAAAAAGGTAGCCGTGGACGTTTTAGATCGTTTGGATATGATTCTGTCTATACACTAGTTAACGAACAAGTTTATGCCTTCGGATACCGGACTACACGACTTAAGTACACCAGAATTTTTTAAAACTTGGTGTTTGCGCTGCCTGCTTCTTTCAGAGCAATTCTAACTGATTCAGCATACGCAAACCGCTGGATTGACTCCGTCACCAACCAAACATGTCAGCCTTTCATTTCTATTCCGGAGATTCGTACCAGACTCGTCTAAAATCGGCTATCTCTACACTTAAAAGGAAGTGATGTTAACTGGTAATGAGGATCTGGATATACACTACTACGACCATCCAAAAACTCAGAGGGGAATAGACTCGATCAGCATTCAGTGGGATTCAAAGTATCAAGGATTCTCAAGCAGCTGATGAATTGAACCAGCGGTAAGCACGAGGACCTTCGAGGATGATGAGTGCAAGGAAGTTAATCGAATGTGAGATGTGTTGGAGTCTGCAAAATAAGTGTGGTGTCACGTTCTGTAAAATATAATTGAAGGCACCTTAGTGTTAGCTTATGAATAACTTGCAGAACAATCTATAGCGAAGGTAAGTGAAAGTTAATACTGAAAACGATGTATCGACATTTGTCGTATATGTGAAATTCCGCGATTTTCCTCCAAGATCAAAAAATATTGAATTTTCGAATTATTGAAAGTTTGAATTTTGTCCTATCCGAAGCTTCCAGACCCAATATTATTTTTTTCGTTTTCTTGCGCAGCCAGAAAATCTATCAGATGAAAAACTGGAGGGATTTCGCTGGAATCCCTCTAAATCGATTTCGAAACATTACTGCTGCTTGAATTCGCTTATTTAAGGACTTCTTCCAGAGCTTCAGTGAAAATCTCCGATTAAGACAGATGATTATCCAGGATTAAAGTCATATCCACAAAGGAGGATTTTTCTGGGAAAATCTGAAAAATATGTGAGGAACTGGAAATCGAGTCTAAAAGCACCTGCACCTCAACGCGCATAGCCGCAGCGCTACTATTTCATAAATGTATTCGTTTAAAAAAAGAGAATGGCGAAGAACGCACTGAAGCAGACAAGTGCTTAACGCATTTGGCCTCCAATGTTTCTAACACTCTCACGACTAGTAGCATTCATGCGTGTCAAAATGATTTTGTGGAAGTGGCGAGCATGACAACCACAAGTTCCACTTTCTTTCCAGCATTTTCCCACACTTTTTGCTGTCAATTGAGAGCTTGTAGAACACAGATATTGTGTAGGGGGCTGTTTGGGAAAAGCAATATTCCGCAACTTAGAAATATACAAAAAATCGTTTCTCAAACCAGTTCACTAACCAGAAAATTGCTTGCTAATGGATTGCTATAATAGTGACAGTAGTGTGTTTGTGAGATGAACCACAGTAACGTATAGTAAATAGTATCATGACTATCATTCATACCCATACTACAATAGAACAAAGTCTTTTCTACAGTTCACCTATGTTCACAGCCCACGATCTTGCCTAGTTATGATAAAATTATTGTTTATCTTCAAAAACCCTCTGCTCTAAAAAGGCCTGAAATTAGGTATCATCAATTCCGAGTTTGGCGTCGTCGCGAAAGGGTTAAATAGCGCAAAATTGATTTCAAAGGGTTAAAATTTGCAAATACTTCAAAGCACCCACATTAATCTCATGCACACGTAGTCACGAAAATAAAAGAACTTTATTATCTTTTTGCTATAATTTTGCACATCAAGCTCTTTAAAGCATACATCATCAAACTTTATCCTCAACATAGACGACAAATAGCCTTATGCGTAGAATCGCCTTGTAACTCAAAAAGAACGTCTGCGTTTCCTTAAACGAACATAAGAAAAAGTGATGTAATAAGAGAAAGAACGAATAGAATAATTGGGCAGGGCAAATGAAAACTGAAAGCACATCGTAATCATTGAGATTTTTGATAGAATATTCTTTTCGAAGAGTGACTAGAATTTCTTAATATCGTCGCACGGATCCACTCCATCTGAATATTTCACACGTGTTTCTGCAGTTCTGATCGCGGCATCGCGTGAACACATCGTTTCAATTTTTTTCTTCAGAGCTTTCTCTTCCTCCTTCATTTTTTCCTTCCACTGTCGCCGTTCTTCTTCAAATTTGGTGACTTCCAAGCGCCTCTGCTCTTCCAGACGTCTAAATTCTTCTATCCGGCGCATGTGTTCTTCACGTCTTGCTTCCATCTCTTTTCGACGTTCATCATCACGCCGCCTTTCTTCTTGCCTTCGCTGCTCTTCTTCTTTTCTTCTTTCTTCTTCTCTCAACGTAGCTTCTTCTCGTCTCCGTTCTTCCTCTTTCCTACGTTCTTCTTCGTAACGACTCTCTTTCTCTTTCCGGATTTCTTCCTCTTCTTTCAAGCGTTGCTTTTCAATTTCCATTCGCTCCTTCTGTATTCGTCTTCGCTCCTCTTCTAGCTTCCTCATTTCCTCCTCATCCTTCAACTGCTGCTCTATAAGACGAGCTTCCTCATCCCGCCGTTTTTCCTCCTCTTTCCTTAGTTGATCTTCTCTAATACGGGCTTCTTCTATTCTTTTTTCTTCATCTAATCTTCTCCGCTCTTCCGCTTCTTTTATGCTTTCCTCCTCTACTCTTTTTTCCACATCTAATCTTGTCTGTTTTTCTCTTTTTTGCTCTTCCAGCTTTCGTTGTTTTGCTTCAGCGTTCTCACGCGCTTGAGGTCCTCTAGTTTCATGTTCTCGGAATTCCGTATCTGTCATGTGAATCTCGCTGCGACTTTCTAAATGTGTCGCTGATTTCAAACTGCGAGTATCGTTTTGTTCAAGAACATGTGGAGGTCTGGTAATTTCACCCATCTCCTTCCAAGCTTGTTCTCCACCCTTAGTCTTGTTGTAGGCAGTAGCTCCATTGACAACCACCTAAAATACAGAAAGCCATGTGAAATCAAGAGGATCAATAATGTGATAGTTTCGCCTAATTCTGAATAAAGAAAGCCATGTATTGGCTAGGTTTTGGAGCTTTAACTCTATGCAGAAATAATAGCCAATTTTCCTGTTACCAACTTCACAATTCCAAAAGTTTTCCTTCGGCTAATCATGTAGAACTGTCCTATGATAACGCTTAATTTAGAACACTTTTATGCTGCTTCGGATGGAACTCAGTTCGAGAAAATCGTTTAGTTCAAATGAAAGCAACACGAAACTTCATAGAACAAGCAATTGGGAAACCATTCTCAAATAGGCAGTACAAAAAGGGTTCAAATCGTTTGCATCGGAAATCATGGCATTGGTAATAAAGGGCGTTGATACGCATCGGCAGTTGACAACAATCATTTAATTGTGAAATTCAGAGCTAAGCTTCTATCAACTACCTGAAAAACCGCTGAAGAACTCGATATCTAGAAGGCAATAATGCTTCTCCTTTTGGAAAAAAAACACCGTAAGAGTGAAAAAAATGGAAAAAGAGCTCGTGATTGCCATTATGAAGTCGAAATTTTTGTTACGCAACAAAAATGCTCTTTTCTCAATCACACAACGATGTGCAATTATAGATGGATCCTGTACAAAAGTGAGCGACGTATAATAACGGAGATGAAGCTCACCAACACTTCGCAGTCCTGAATTTACGTCAAAAAAATGAGTAGTGACTGTTCAGTTTAATAGCCTGACTAATTTATCAAAATATTCCGGATTTTAAGATGCCTGGATTGTGCTAATGTATGTGTCTGATTACGATTGCTCACTGGAGAGCATTTAGTCTTTTTGAATGACTACGATCGATTATATACGTTTTCTAAACACTGTGAAATTGGGGAATGGAACTCAGTGACTCAGCCTCGCCCAGCGTACGAATTGGACCTCTCATCAATCGTCTGCGACACATACAAACACTTCGATATTAAAAATGATAAAGCTCTTGGCATTGATCAATTCCTGAGGGATGCGCCATGCATTCGACCTCATTAAGTATCGTTGGAGGTGATTGAATGCATATCTGGCCTTTACAATGACTCGCAGTGGCTTGCCGATGTAACGAGCCAGTGCTGCTATCCTCCCAGACAAATCTGGTACCAATTTGCCGACCCCGGAGAGATAGAAGGCTTGGTGGGCCATGGGCGCATTTCACGTGCGCGCCGCAGTGGCGCCTCCAACCACTGCGCCACACGCGCCCTACTTCGATATTAACCTCCAAGAATAAATGCTCAACAACCATTGTTGGAAGTGATTTTGACTGAATCGTTGTTCATATTGCTTTAGAAATCTATACAACCGAAATAGTCTAACTCATCCCTTATGGACCTGTAAGGCGCAGCTTATAACTGTCTCAAATCTATTTCATTCATGTGACCTTTTGATAAGTCTTTATGTAGCCTTTCAGATAACTTTTATCCACGAGCTATTCCTTTATTGTCTGATTGAGTCCTCTGGCATGCCGCCTCAACTGATGCACTTATCACGCATGTACCGTGGCATGTACCCTGGGTCAGCGAGGTCGTTAGTTCCCATTGACAAAGCTCCACCCACTACAGAAGTAGTACAGCTCATAGCTTTCGTCTTCAAGCGCTCGTAGCGTTCGTTTGATCTTCATCCAGGCCCTGAGTTCATCAGTGCCCCAGCCCGAGTGTCCGACTAGCTTCCTTCAGTTGCATCACTTGTTCTCATCTCGATCTCGTTCGTATACATCCAGTTAACCAAATATCGTCACGTGTTACATATTATTATTGTACTGTTGTTATTGCTATAAACTGTTATAACCCAAACTCGAGGTTGTCCACGGCAGTTACGGAAAAAAGTCCCGCGTGGCAAATTTATACAAAGTCGAGCATTCCACGTACAGTTGGCGGACAAAAGACAAATCCGACCAATTCTCCAATCCACTGGTCAACTAACACAAATTGGTGCATTGGCCTACTCGAATCGTAATCAACGCTACCACCAGGCCAATCTACTGGCTAGTACTCAATAATCTCATATTCTGATATTTCGCTGTATCTGCCAACTCTACTTCAAGCAAGCAAATATCGCTCAAGGAATCAAGCAACAGCTCGGACAACCTCACGAAGAGAAGCCTACGTGTAAGTACGTTTATTTGCCATATATCAAAATTAAAAAAGGAAAAAATGTCAAACACCCTTTCGTCTCGCTTAGGCGCACTAACAAAGGCCATTAACTGCCTCAAATTCTCACTTAACAAGCACGACCAGGAGGTAAACTCTCCAGTAGACATCCATTCCAACGAACCTCAACAAACGGAATACCTTGTTGCACGGAAAGTCGCAGTAAAACAAGCAACATCGGCCATCACAAAGGATCGAGACAGTCTAGAGGCAGCACTGGATAATTACACTAAAGAGGCGGACAACTTCGAGCTGCAAACTTCAATACCAGACGAACTAAAGGAAGGTATACAGCTAAACGTGAATAAGATGTATCTCCAACAACAACTTAAAAAGTTCACGGAAAAAATCCAACGACACGCTCTTCGAGAAACACGGCATTGCCGAAACAACGAAACACCCAAAACAGAAGAACTCTTCCAAGTAATCAACGACTGCATAGCCCAAGAACTGGCAGTAGAAAGTTAACTAGAGAGGTCTCCAGTTCCAGGAAACGACCTCAACAATGCGTCGATCAAAAGTTCACTAGTAACCACGAGTCATCCGCGAACACTTACAAAAAAACCGCAATCATGTTTCTACTGTAATAAGGTAGGACGCTCACCAATCGATTGTACTACGATAAAAACTCAACAGGAAAGTGATAAAAGATCACAATCTTTGCTACAATTGCGGTTCCTCATATCACCATATCACCGAGTGCCCAAGAGCTCCGTGCCGAAATTGCAACAAGCACGGGCACCATACTTCCATTTGTAGGTACCAGCACCTACCAAGTGAACCTAAACCACGGAGCGAGGAAGAAGGTCCAAAAGAAAGGCCAAATTCACACAACCCAACAAAAGGAAGGAGAACGACTCCGCCCACGGTCAACACAGTAAGTTCCAATGAGACACAAAGCGATCATTCTATTGCTCTTCATACTATAAAGCAATATGAATCCAGAGCGCAGATTTGGGCTGCGCAGGCAATAGTACTCAACCCAAACAAGACCAAGAAGGAGGTGGTAGAGGTGCTACTGGACACGGCAGCCCATCGATCATTTATTGCTAACGATTTGGCCGAGACCTTGCAATTAAAAGATGTGTACTCAACGGAATTAGCAATTCACAAATTTGGAGACTCCAAAGCAGATACGAGAAAATACGGAATCACCTCCATAATACTACAAGATACTCACGGAGCAGAACATGAAATAGCGGTGACTAGAACTGACACGATCACACAGCCATTGAAGCACAACAGCAAAACATGGCGATCTGGAAACAATTTCAAGAAACGATAGAAAAACGAGAAGACGGATACTACGTGCGTCTTCCGTGGAAGAACGATGCAACAACGTTACCAGATAATGAAGCCATGGTAGTAAAACGATTACAAGCAATAACCATAAAATTTAAACAGGATCCCAAGATGCTGCAAGAGTACCATGAAACAATTGCAAGTCAATTACATCAAAACATCATCGAAGAAGTTGACGAATCTAAACCATCGGGTGGTTCAATCATACACTATCTTTCACATCACGCCGTGCTCACGCCGCACTCATGCCGCACAAAGAAACAACGAAAATAAGAATTGTTTATGACAGATCGGCCCAAGCAAAAGAGACTCCGTCACTAAATGACGTACTTCACCAAGGACACAATTTCCTGCCCCAAATATGCGATATTCTGCTTCGATTCCGTTTTGGCGACATCGCATTAACTAGCGATGTCGAAAAAGCCTTCCTACGAATACGATTGCACGAACAAGATAGAGACGCCACAAGATTCCTTTGGGTGCGCGCCATCTTAGAACCCTTCGAACAACAGAATATGGTCACATACAGGTTCACACGCGTTACCTTTGGGTTGAACTGCTCACACTTCTTCTTAGCAGGAACAATAAAGTATCACTTAAGCATCTGTCTACATGCCCCAAAATTGGTCGAAGATCTCGCGAACAACACATATGTCGACATCGTCATCCTCACGGCGTCATCAGTACATGAGACAATTAAGACATATAGAAAATCGAAACAAATATTCCGCGATTTGAGCATGAATCTCCGCGAATTTGTTACCAACAACCAACAACTCACGGAACTGATCCCTCAAGAGCAATTGTCAAGGAACATCACCCAAAAAATTCTAGGAATAGAGTGGAGTTCTCAGGAAGACAAACTCTTTGTCTCATGTCAATATCCCGAAAAACCGAAACTGACAAAACGAGCCATAGCCGAGCAAATAGGCTTCACTTACGATCCCATGGGATGGATCATCCCACTTACGCTGAGAGGAAAATTGTTCCTCCAACACCTATGGAATTACGAGTGCATATGGATTCAGTAATTTCAAACGAACACCAACAACAGTGGAGCAAAATAATTGAAGATACCAATGGATTTGAAGCCAATATCCTGCAAGAAATCATCCAAATCGGCAGTCCCAACTAAACTAGTTCTTTTCGCAGACGCAAGCAAACAGTGTATGGCCACTTGCGCATACATCGTCACAAACAATGAATCACAGCTACTTACGAGAAAGTCAAGGCTACCTTCACGCAAGGATAACCCTACTATACCAAAGCTCGAATTAAATGCCCTAACAATGGCTACGCGGATAGCTCAATCTATCCACGGAGCTCTAAAAAGCCACACCATCATCACGGGCATAATAATCTTCTCAGTTTCCAAGATAGCTCTTAACTGGATAAGATCCCAAAAAACCACAAACTCTTATGGGACACTAATAAAAAACAGGATAAAAGAAATACGACAAATAGTGGAAAAGCTACCCACACCAATCCAATTCGGTTTGTTTGATAGAAAACTAGGCGAGAAATTGGCTAAACGGATGATCCACATGCTATGGTGGTGAACGCGTTAGCCCCCGGAAAGAATAGTAGCGCATTCATAGCCCACCACACATAACTGTTTTGCAGATATCTCACCATCATTGTGGTAGTATCACACGTAATACCCTGTCACCTGTAGTCTCGTTGATCGTAGAGTGACTCGAGCGGGAGCAAGTAAATCCTCCATTTTTCCTTGTCGCGTGCAAGAGTAGCCCAGTGGGTTCTGCTCGCTTTAGGAACTCGTCGAGCACCATATCTTTTTTCTAGGCTTTTCGTAAAGAACTTTGACCATCGGGTCGGTGGTCTACCTGCAGTACGTTTGACATTCCAAAAAACCCAGTCACTAACAGCTCTGGTCCATCGATATTCATTTATAGGCATTACGTGTTCGGCGCACCTTATCTTGGACTGTTTGGCGAATAGAACGGCATCCTTGATTTTTGATCGCTGACGTAGGTCCGAGCGTAGGTATTACTAGGTTTCTGACGAATACGTTAGGGTAAGAAGAACCGTTGAGTCGAAAAGATGGGCACGGAGTCGGGTGTTCTTTGTTCTCTTCACCACATCCTCGACGCTCTTGAAAGCTCCCCAAGCCACTCGTCCTTCTGCTCAGCTCTGGAGCTAAGTCGTTCATCGTATTGAATTCCCGACCTAGATAGACACAACTGGAGCATTCGCAGATAATCGCTCCGTTGAGCGTGAATAGTGCAAACGAAACCAATCCGTTCTTCGTGAACATCGTTTTTGTGAGATATAGACGAACACCAATCTTTCCACACGCTTTATCAAAGTTCGAAACCCTGCTTGCTCGCACGGCTGTCCTTCGTGCAGTGTTCTGTCAATCTTGTTTGAGATGACTCGAGTGAAAGGTTTGTAGACGACAGACATCAAGCAGATTGGGCGATAGTCGCCTATATTCTGTTGGCCACCCTTCTTGAACAATAACACGGTCTTGCTGATCTTTCGTTGAGTAAGGACCTTGCATTCAGACAGGTAACGTGTGAAGAGCCGACCCAGTGTGTTTACGAGGACTGGCGGAAGGTTCTTCAGATGCTCTAATCTTATCCTGTCTGGACCTGGGGCTGTCCGATTTTTCATCGACGAAATGGCATGTCGGAATTTGGAAGCAAGAACCGGCGGTGCAACACATCCATCCTTTTCTATTTCACATGAGGAAAGGTAGACGTGGCTATCGAAGAGATCTGAAAAGTACTTGAATTTTCCATTGCCTTTCTGGACGTTGTTATTGTTCCGTCTGGACGTCGGAGTGCAATCATCTTAGTCATGTAATTGGCGAAGCTTCGGCGAGCTTTGTGAATGCTTTTCCAGGCTCTGGGGCTTCGACCATTACTGCTGCTCTTCTCTTTTTAAGATCTTCTTTTATCGCCTGTCTGACGTCTCTTGGTGACTTTTAAACTTTCAGCTTTCATGGCGCTAACATGAAGATGTTCAATGAGCCGATCGTATTCATCGACGATGTTGTCGACAGTGGCATCGACAGCGGCAAAGCCGACTAATGAGTTGAATAAGTCCCAGTTTGTGGTGGTTCTGCAAATTCGGTCATTGAATTTAGCGGCTTTTTCTCCTTTTCGCGAGAAACAAAATCTTGCACGATGGAGACGGTAGTCTGATACCGTGTAGAATTTAGATGACTCGAGTGAAAGGTTTGTAGACGACAGACATCAAGCAGATTGGGCGATAGTCGCCTATATTCTGTTGGCCACCCTTCTTGAACAATAACACGGTCTTGCTGATCTTTCGTTGAGTAAGGACCTTGCATTCAGACAGGTAACGTGTGAAGAGCCGACCCAGTGTGTTTACGAGGACTGGCGGAAGGTTCTTCAGATGCTCTAATCTTATCCTGTCTGGACCTGGGGCTGTCCGATTTTTCATCGACGAAATGGCATGTCGGAATTTGGAAGCAAGAACCGGCGGTGCAACACATCCATCCTTTTCTATTTCACATGAGGAAAGGTAGACGTGGCTATCGAAGAGATCTGAAAAGTACTTGAATTTTCCATTGCCTTTCTGGACGTTGTTATTGTTCCGTCTGGACGTCGGAGTGCAATCATCTTAGTCATGTAATTGGCGAAGCTTCGGCGAGCTTTGTGAATGCTTTTCCAGGCTCTGGGGCTTCGACCATTACTGCTGCTCTTCTCTTTTTAAGATCTTCTTTTATCGCCTGTCTGACGTCTCTTGGTGACTTTTAAACTTTCAGCTTTCATGGCGCTAACATGAAGATGTTCAATGAGCCGATCGTATTCATCGACGATGTTGTCGACAGTGGCATCGACAGCGGCAAAGCCGACTAATGAGTTGAATAAGTCCCAGTTTGTGGTGGTTCTGCAAATTCGGTCATTGAATTTAGCGGCTTTTTCTCCTTTTCGCGAGAAACAAAATCTTGCACGATGGAGACGGTAGTCTGATACCGTGTAGAATTTTGAGACAACAGCGACTTCGGTTAGGCAAAACTTTCTATTTGCTATGATGTGGTCTATTTCGTTATGGTACTCTCCATTGTGAGATTCCCACGTCCGTCGTTAACGGTGAGGCTTCTGGAACTGCGTTGCCATACCATGGATGGTCTTGATCGCCATGATAAACTCAGAGAGCCGCTCACCATGTTCGTTCCATTCTAATCCGTGGATCCCAATGTGACCTTCCTCAGACGATCCTCTTGGTCCAACCTTGGCACTGAAATCTCCAATGATGACCTTGAAGAATGCACGGTCTTTTCTGCTGAAGTTCTCCAAGTGCATGTAGAACGCGGCGCGTAAACGTCGAAGATTGTCAAAACCGGTATTGGACCACGTCTTTTTAATCGTAAACGTCCTATTCGGTTGTTAGCTGTTCGAATGAATCGATTTTCATGGACGAGCTCGTGTTGATGAGAACGCCGACACCGAAAACTCCTCTACTCTCGCAAGTTTCGAAGAACAGTTCTTCTCCAGTATCACAGACGGCGTTGAATGGGTGGCGTCGTCTCGTCTCGGCCTGACCGATGACGTCGTACCATATCATTCTTGCTTGCATGAGCAAGTCTTCCAGTGAGGACAGCATGCAAGTGTAGGTGCATTGTAGGTAGAGATCGTCACCGTAGTTCTTGTTCCAGGCAGATTCCATTGGCCCTGATATTTTAGCAGCCTCTCCGTACTCGTCCTAGCCAACTCTTCGAAATTGGAGACTCTTTTGGGATCAGGAGAATGAGGCCCGTTTTTTTACTGTATTTAGCATGTTTGATACCCCCGTATAGCTTGCTGGGGTCTGAACGCGGGGCTGGTTATACTCACGGGTAGCTTGCCAAGTTCTCCCTGAGTGGACATGGAGCTTATTTGTTGGAGGCAACTCCTTGCCGCCTCCCATGCGCTCCCCTCTCACTTGATTGCAGGCTTTTGGCCGGATTGACCCGTAGAACACAATCCGCATAAAGCGAGAACGCACCCACACATGCATGCATGAAAACGCCTAGCAAATGTAGAAAGCATGTGTCAAATCGGTGCAGTAGAAACAGAGAGTCCATCCTCTGGATCCACCTGCGTCTCAGGGATGCAAAGGTCGTTTTTGGTTTTCGATTAGCACCCTATCCGCCACCTGGGGACGCGCCATGTAGCCTCGCGACTAACGGGCTAGAGATCCCTCATATGAGGGAGATCCGTGGCACGCAATACCCTGCCGTTAAAAATTTTATTTGGTAGTAAATAAAAAGTTATCACCACGACTATTCATTTTGTCGAAATTGTTAAGTCCCTATCATTTCATTGATTTCGACTGAATGTAATAGAAATTGCTTGTGGACTTACTCGTTCGTAGTAGTCACGGTATGCCACGTAGTGAGGAATGCATTGAATGATTTGCTCGTGTAATGTGCTTTTACCGTAGTAGTAAAGATGCTGATGTTGTTGCTGATGATGATGAAGATGATGATAGTGGTGATGACGGTGAGGATGATGAATTAAGACACGTTTTTCAAACTGTTGAACTGGGGCGTCTAGAACAATTGCTCATTAAGAATTTTCTGTTTCTTTTTGTAATAGAAGAAGAATAAGAAGATAAAGAAAGTATATCCAGTGAAAAGAACCTAGGAGGTATAACCTACTCTTAAAGCTCTTATATTTTTTTAAACATATAAGGCATATAAAGAACAAAAAAGAAAATAAATACAAAGTAGATGGAGGACAATCTAATCGGCCTATCCATACGTCGTGCAACTCCTGCATTTCATACCACTTTGTTTTTATTGAATTTACTATAAAGCGTCATGTGATAATTCACAGAGCGACTTTTCATTAATCTTAGCATTGATCAACAATTTAGTACTTTCTCGATGAACATCCACGAGGTTTTTAATGACATGAAGAGGAAACGCGGGAGAGGTACATTATTAACTCACGTAAACTCTAAGCGGCTGGTCTCTAATAGAAAATGTAAATCTCGTACTAAGCGATGAGTATACGATGGGTTTGCTTTCAGTACGGTTAAAATTTAGGTTTTCGGCTTTTCAGTTGTGGTTATGGAGATATTTAGTTGACTGGATCGCGCATCAACTTGTCCTTTCCATGCTTCGAAGAACGAGAAATTCGCCGAAACATGAACCATTGTGAATAATTATGTTGGTAACAATCTCATGTGTGTCTAGCAACAAAACGGTAGATTATCGCAGAGCCGTTCTACCAGTTTCATTTCGACTGTACCAGCCATGAGTGACCGGTGCTTTTTGAAAGATGCTTCTGGTATCTCTACTTCACTTTTGGTTTCCTCGTCGCCAATTCGATAGATCGATATGTAGCAGCTTCCAGTACGTTTAAGTAGTTACGAGAATGTAATAAGATCCATTCATTCAAAATGATTACATATAAGAAACGCTATTTATCACCCGTTTGTGCCTGTATGCCCTGGCAAATCCCACTTGGTAATGATTCGTTTTGATGAGAGTTGTTTGCATATGTTGTATACTCCCTTCCTAGTTAGTCAGTTTATTAGAACAGTACTTCCACTTACTTCTAACGTTAGTCCTTGCTCTTCAGGTTAGTTTCGTAAGTGGATAATTTAGGTTACGCATTGGTCTATTGATTATATATTTCTGTATAAAGGTTCAATAACTAAATCTTGGGATACAACCACAAAGATGGTGAGATATTCGCAAAACTTAGCCCGCGGGTCAGATCGAACCACGATTTCCTATTTTCCTTGCCTGCGGTTCGCGCATCACACACTGCACAACGGAAGCCCTTGGTCGGCGTTTATCTCAGCTTAAACCTCAAGGTTTGGTACTGTCGTAACACTTTCCTACACAGCCATTCTTAAGACTACACGTACTTAACAAAAAGTTGTGATGATAAATAAGGGTGGTATTAGCGACATAATTTGAAAAGCATTCACATTTTTGACGTGTGTTGGAACTTTTTTTTAGATCACCTGTAGACCCGTTGATCGTCGAGTGAATCGAGCGGGCGCCAGTAAATCTTCCATTATTCCCTGTCGCGTGCAAGAATATCACGGTGGGTTTTGCTCGCTTTAAGAACTCGTCGAGCATCACATCTTTTTTCTAGGCTTTTCGTGAAGAACTCTGACAATCGGGTCGGTGGTCTTCCTGCAGTGCGTTTGACATCCCGAGGAATCCAGTCACTAACAGCTCTTGTCTATAGGTTATCATTCATACGCATTACGTGTCCGGCCCATCTTATCTTCGAATGTTTGGCGTATAGAACGGTATCTTTGATTTTTGATCGTTGACGCAGGTCGGAGCTTCAGGTCACATCCCTTACTTGTGTGAAAAGGGAAACTCCTAGCATCGCCCTTTCTACTGCGCGTTCGATAACGCTGAGTGATCTTTCATCCTGCTTACGTAGTGACCAGGTTTCTGACGTATACGTCAGGGCAGGAACAACCGTTGAGTCGAAAAGATGAACACGGAGTTGGGTGTTCTTTGTTCTCTTCACCACATCATCGATGCTCTCAAAGGCTTTGCAAGCCGCTCGTTTCCTTCCGCTCAGCTCTGGAGCTAAGTCGTTCATCATATTGATTTCCCGACCTAGATAGACATAACTGGAGCATTCGGAGATATTCGTTCCGTTGAGCGTGAATGGGGCAAACGAAACCAATCCGTTCTTCATAAACATCGTTTTCTTTAGATTTAGTGGAAGACTAATCTTTCCACACGCTTTGTCAAAGCCCGCAAGCATACGTTTCACTTGGCTAATGTCTGGTGTTAGAAGAACGATATCATCAGCAAATCGAAAGTGATGTATCTGTCGACCATCGATTTTCACTCCCATATTATCCCATTCCAATGTTGCCATGACGTTCTGGAGGGTGGCCGTAAATAATTTTGGTGAGATTATATCGCCTTGCCTAACTCCTCTTTCGACGTCAAAGTTAATGTCCTTGTAGAATGGTGAAATTTTGGTTGTGAAATTTTTGTACAGCTCACGAAGAATCTTTACCTATTGAGTAAGGACTCCTTGACTACTAAGGGCTTCCATGAGGGGTTCTATCTCAATTGAATCAAAGGCCTTCTGTAAGTCGATGAAAGTGAGACAGAGCGGTCTTTTGTACTCTCGCGATACTTCAGTGAGCCTTGATAACGTGTGAATGTGGTCCATCGTACTAAATCGTTTTCGAAACCCTGCTTGCTCGCGCGGCTGTCCTTCGTGCAGTGTTCTGTCAATCCTGTTAAAGATGACTCGAGTGAAAGGTTTGTAGACGACGGACAACAAGCAGATTGGGAGACAGTTGCCTATATCGTGTAGGTCGCCCTTCTTGAACAACAAAACGGTCTTGCTGGTATTCCACAGAGTTGGAACCTTGCATTCAGACAGGTAACGTGTGAAGAGCCCAGACAGTTCCTTTAAGAAAACTGGCGGAAGGTTCTTCAGATGCTCTTATCTTATCCTGTCCGAACCTGGTGCTGTTTGATTTTTCACCGACGAAATGGCATGTCGGATTTTGGAAGGAAGAACCGGTAGTGCAACATATCCATCCTCCTTTATTTCATATGACGGGATGTGGACGTGGCTATTGAAGAGATCTGAGTAGTAATTGTCGATGATTTTCTCCATTGTCTTTCTGGACGCTGTTATTGTTCCGTCTGGGCGTCGGAGTGCAATCATCTTAGTCTTGTAATTGGCCAAGCTTCGGCGGGCTTTGAGAACGCTTTTCCAGCCTCTGCGGCTTCGACCATTACTGCTGATCTTCTCTTTTTAAGATCTTCTTTTATCGCCTGTATGCATTGTTTCGCAAGCTCGGACGTTAGCTCGCTGTTGCCTGCAGCTTGTGCGATTCCACGCTGGCGTATTAGCTCGAGAGTTTCTGGAGACAGACGTCTCTTGGTGACTTTCGAGCTTTCAGCTTTTATAGCGCTAACGTAAAGATGTTCAATGAGCCAATCGTATTCCTCGTCGATGTTGTCGACAACGGCGTTTTCCCCACAGCCTACTAATGAGTTGAATAAGCCCCAGTTTGTGGTGATTCTGGGACTTCGGTTTTTCAAGTTAGCGGCTTTTTCTCGCTTTCCGCGAAAAATAGAATCTTGCACTAACGAGACGGTGGTCTGATCCCGTGCAAAACTTTGTTACAACAGCGACATCAGTTAGGCCAAACTTCCTATCTACTGTGATGTGGTCTATTTGGTTATGGTACTCTCCATTGTGAGATTCCCACGTCCCTCGTTGACGGTGAGGCTTCTGGAATTGCTTTACCATACCATCGATGGTCTTTGTCGCCATGATAAACTCAGAGAGCCGCTCACTCTGTTCGTTCCATTGTAGTCCGTGGATCCCAATGTGACATTCCTCAGACGATCCTTTTGGTCCAACCTTGGCACTGAAATCTCCAATGATGACCTTGAAGAATGCATGGTCTTTTCTGCTGAAGTTCTCCAAGTGCATGTTCGTGCAGAATGCTTCGACTTCTTCTTCGTCATAGTTTCATGTCGGCGCGTAAACGACGAAGATTGTCAAAGCCGGTATTGGTCCACCTCTTTTTAATCGTAAACGTCCTATTCGGTTGTAGGCTGTTCGAATGAATCGATGGTCATGAACAAACTCGTGTTAACGAGAATGCCGACACCGCTTACGCGTGTACTGTCGCATGTTTTGAGGAACAGTTCTTCTCCAGTGTCATAGACGGTGTTGAATGGACGGCGTCATCTTGTGTTGACCAGGCCGATAACGTCGTACCTTATCCTTCTTGGTTGCATGAGCAAGTCCTCCATTGAGGACTCGCATGCAAGTGTGCGTGCATTGTAGGTACAGATCGTCACCATAGTTCTTGATCCGTTGGTCCTGAGATTTTAGTAGCATCTCCGTACTCGTCCTAACCCAGCGCTGCGAAATTGGGGTTCTTTCAGTGTCAGGGAAATCAGGCTCTTTTTTTTTACTGTGTTTAGCATTTTTGATACCCACGTATAGCTTGCTGGGCTCTGAACGCGGGGGGTTGGTTATACTCACGGGTAGATTGCCAAGTTCTCCCTGAGTGGACATGGAGCTTATTTGTTGGAGGCGACTCCTTGCCGCCTCCCAAGTGCTCCCCTCTCACTTGATTGCAGGTTTTTGCCGAATTGACTCGTAGAATACAATCCGCATAAAGCTAGAACGTACCCACACACGCATGTATGAATACGCCTAGCAATTACAGAAAGTTTGTGCCAAATCCGCGCAGCAGAAGCAGGGAGTCTATCCTCTGGATCCACCTGCGTCTCAGAGAAGCAAAGGTCGCTTTTGGTCTGCGATTAACCCCGTATCCGCTACCTGGGGACGCGCCACGTAGCCTCGCGTCTAACGGGCTCGAGCTCCCTCATGTGAGGGAGATCCGTGGCCTTTTGTAGATATCTTAACAATTTGTCTTTTGCCAGTGTGCTGCACCTACTAAGCTGATGAAAAATGGCTCAAAATTAGATGAGAGACACTTGGAAACATTTTGTGTGATCACAAAAAATAAGTAGTGAAATTTTTGTGACGTATATTTAGTTAGAAGAGGACTCTGACCTTTTGTAAGCAGCTCAATATCACCCATGTGAAACGTTTTCTTTGAAAAATTTCCTTCCATGATGAATTCAGGTGGGATCGTGCGTACGAAGAAATGCTAAAATAGAAAGAAGTCTAGAAAAGAAGCAACATAACTTGAAACTTCTTTTCAAGATTTACCTTTTTATTCAGTCCTTCATAGCCGCAGTTATGTTCAATATAAATGTACGGTTCAATTGCGCTGATCTGAAAGTTGATGAAAAAACAAAGTTTAAGAGCTGTACTTAATTTACAAGGCGATTTAATAGTGCATAGATGTGTCTGCTCGAAAACCATCAATGCTACAACATTACTGTGCATTTCATATGTTATAGTCACATGTATTATCTGAAATCTCAATAATCACCAAGGGTCCACCGAGGTAGCTCGTCAAGCTCTAACGAATGCGCAAGGATTTTCATTCGAGCACTTATCGTACTTTTTCAAATTTAATCAAAAGCTATTTTTTTTTGCGAAGACGAGCGAAAATCTGCTCATCACTTGGCGGGAGTCTTTTGATTGAATTGTCGTACTTTCTATGCTCTGCACACATGAAGGCACACCAATGCTGCTGCATTCATACCTACGCGCCAACAGTAGTAATCACTTCTGCTCCGCATCGAAAGGAGAGCCATTTTGTGGACCCACCTGCTCTTTAGGTTAAGTCCTCACATGCTTACTTCAGGTCTGTTGTCTTTATGGAACGCTCCGTGATAGAAAGTATAAATAAAGCGCACCGTGCCAGTCTACTTCCTAATTTCCTAGTAACGAATCACTCACTCAGCTCCACTGAGCATCTCAAAATTTAGTCAGTGCATATTTCGCCTGTATAATGTCTTACGGAAAGCTACTAATAAATGAAGTCAGTGTCCTCATCATGCCTAACAAGTCCTCTACCAACTTGCTGATCTCGGTTGATGACGGGCTTGATTAAAGCGAGACACGGAATCAAACGAACGACGTTCACGAATCGAAGATTACTGTAGTGGAATGAGCTTGAATCGAGTAGAGCGTAGCTGTTTGATTGAAATTTCACCGCGCAGTGTCCGTTTATATAAAACTGCATTTTAAATTGATACTAATCAGTACGTGTGATGTACTGGCTTTTTACCATCGATGCCGAATTTGAGCAAAAATAGGTGCTGAGAGTAGTGCAAATTTGAAGGCGAAAGGTCAGTTTTTCAAGAGATTCTTATTATCATTACCACTTTTTACACGACCGCTCTTCATATCTGCTGAGAGAATCCAGCAGTTCTTGCAGTCGATTTGTTTCCCGCATCCATCGTCCACGAAGCTCTTCAGACTTTTGCGTGCCGTCTCGGCTACTTGTGAAGTGTTTTCATCTACTACAAATATTGTCGGATGCTGGTGCAATTGATTTATGCTAGAAACATTGGAAAGCTGTGATGAAGATAGTGAAAGACAAGTATGGTAACAATTTCCACACGCCGGAGTAATGAGAGTTTTGGTGGGTCCACAGCTTGTTGAACAAGCGTCTGGGCCGCTCCAGCTAGGAACGGTGTCACTAATACTGCACTGCTTGTGTCCTAATTATCACGATTGTTAATCATTGTTTCTGTAAAGTTATGGGAAGATGTTCATTGCTTAACCAAAGTGTAACTCAAAAGACCGGCTTTCTATGAGCCTCGGCATAGATAGCTGATATATTTATTTATATGAAACCAAACTGATCTTTAGCTGATGCGAGGTTGGTATAGGTCTTTGTTGTCGTTGTCGTTGTTGTTGGTGTTGTTGGTAGATGGCTAACGTTTCGGCGATACCCCTTCTTCAGAGCTGTGATGTTGCGAGTGGGAAGAAAAAAAGCGGAGTCCCACTCGTAACCATCGAAATACTCCAAGAACATGTACCCTACCAGCAACAAGTGATCGAACGATTGGATTGCTTTGAAAAGGCATGCGTAGTGCTGGAAGTTCCTGTCAAAACACTGTTCTGCCGACGATATTGTTGTCTTTTCCAGGACAGCTAATGAAGCAGAGATGATAATTTGCGCAATTTGCACGTAGCAAGTCTTCTCGATAAAAACGCAGGCCATGAAAAAATACAAACATTGGTGAGAATGGCATCATATAGAGGGACGACAAAACACGAGTTCGAGATAATTGAAAAATCCATTGATGAATTAACAGAGTTAAAAATGTGTTCCAATTTTTTTTTTATTAAAAGTTCTGCTTGTGCATTGCATTTCGGAAAGAACACGATTATCCCTTCAACAAGATCGACAATTTCGCTTTACACTTAGCGAACGCTTTAATAAAAGTCTTCTAAGGTGGCAATATAAACTCTCGGGCATTTAATTTTATAGAACACCTTGCTTAACGATCGCAGCAGAGCGTACCATAATAGACGGAACTACGGACACTCGCAAGGACAGCTTATGCAGGTATCCAGTTTAGTACTGCCACAATAGAGCATTTTTAATATATTAATTCCACGGATTCACGCATACCTCAGTTGTGTATCCTCGGACACAAAACACTCCTAACTCATCTGCCGTTGTTGAACCCAGCAAATCGTCGTTGTCCATGACTGGAACTGAAATAGGAATTCTTATAAAATTCAGAATAACAAGTTTAGTGGTCTACATCACTATTGCGTGGTTACAACAAAGCGGTGTGTTTTTTTTCTAGCACACGATCTTGTAAAATTTTAAGCAATTCGGCTATGCGTCATTGCTGCAGCGTATTAACACTGACCTATTCGATGCCTCTAAGGGTTTACTATATGTTACTCATCCGTGGAAAGTAAATTCAAATTGAACTTACTGATGTCTTCATCATAAAGCTGTACGAAAGCCCCAGGTTGACGTATACCTCGGCAATTCACGATCCCTTTTACAGCTACACTTTGTTCCCGAAATGTTCCGATCACTAATAGAGGTAATGAAAGCAAACAACTAACACTAATCGGACATATATCCATACCTGTAAGCTGTTCTGTAGGCTTTGAAATCGTTTTCGACGAAGCTTTTGGATAATATTTATAATCGAAAACCTTTACTATTGATCGAAATATGATACTACGGAGTTTAGTTCGATACTACGATTCAGGCTTTTTACAAACTCAGCCCCTAATAATGAGTAGTTAAGAACCTTCTTTTTAATAGAGATAAGAAACGAAACTGTAACAATTGGAATGGAGAACATTGTAGACATGAGCAGTGTCAAGACCTAGAATAGGAACAAGACGATTGCCAATAGGCGGCGAGTCATCGGCTTCTATACACGACAATGCCGACGGAACGTCCAGAAATTCGACATTTTAGTGTCTACAAAAGAGTACAGAGCAGTTAAAAATCCACACAACAACGATCAATTTCAATATTAGTAAGCCTATAGGAATGATTCATTGGGAATTAAAGAACTCTTCACAAGCTCACCTCTTATAAACGACACCTAATAAGTGACAGAGTGGTGACTGCAAACACTGAGTAGTAGATGAAAAGCACTACACGGAAATATGGACGATGAAAAATTCACCCAGAAAAATGTCGCTGTTCGTTAGACAGGTGCAAAATGTTTTGCCTGGAATACATCCAGATACCATTGCTTAAAGACCAATCTGTCGCCGGTTTGCCGTGGTGATTTCCACTCCTCATTTCTTTCTTCGTTCCATATCTACTCGACCCAAAATAATGAAAGTAATCAATTCTAGATCTCTTTGTTTCTCCTGTTTGTTTTTCATTTCTTGTGTTATTTCCATAGGTCGTTTTCATCTCCGCTTCGTTTTTTTTTCTTTTTCATTCAGTAAACCCTAAGAAGACGTTGGTTCTTTCTAGAATTGCGCTGTCTAACGTTGGAAAAGCTGTTTGCCAGTAACGAATCATGCAGTGCTCTAGAAATGGAGGGATACTGTAGGAAATACGTTATTATAGCTAAATAGAGGTCGTTTTCACATTTGTCTAGTATTGTCTGGTTTTTATCATCGGCAGTATTTTATGTGCAAGAGTTTAGAAAAGAAATTTAATACATAAAAAATTTTTCTCCCAGGTTTTCGTGCATTCTATTGTTTCATCCATTCTTCAATATTCTTAAAGTTCATCGTTTCAAAGAATCGCCAATGCGATAAGATGATAACGACCACCGGTTACTGCTGACTTACTCTCTAAACTAACTGGTCGTGGATTATTAGCTTTTCTTTCTAATTCTACTAGAACGTTCATAGACGTCAAGAATAACTTTTTTTTCCCTAGAGAAAAAAGCATCATTCGCAATTTCGCTAAGTATTGCAAGTATTCTCCTTTGTGAACTCATCACTGATTTAGCAGTAATCTCTCAACTGATCTTTTCTATTTATGGATACAAAAATGAAATCAACAGTTCTTTTTCAGAAAAAAAAATTTTTAGTGTGGTACAGCTGTCTCAAAGTTTCTTATTCTCCAGAAACAACCATCGTAGTTTTTAAGACAATGGAAAATTAAGTTGGACTACCACAGGCAGTCGCATGCAAATTTGTGTGTGCTGACTCACCACCTCTTGCGCCTCAGGTTCTCTTTCTAAGCTCAGTGACAATTTCCTTACAGGTTGTGAATAATAAGATGCAATAAACTAAACAATGAAATTCTGCAGTTATTAGTCTTCGGTTTTCTTTCCGTTGTAATTTTTTTCTACTTAATGCACATAATTGCACTTTAAAAAGTGATAAGATTTTCTTTCTGAGATTACCTGAAAACATTGTGGCAGTGGACAATTCAATCGATATTGGACTTCATACTGCACAAATTACAATTCTTTAACATATTTTCGTATATTGCATGTAAATAGAATTCCTTAAACAAGTCAATCATTGTTTCTTTCTGTGTAAGATGGGACAAGATGGAACATGTTGAGTTCAACGGATATTATATTGTTGGAGAAAAACGCTTATTGACAATAATCAGCAAGTGGTTTATACATCCAGTAGAATCAAACAAGCGAAGCTGCTTGCTAATCCCTTCAGAAAACCTGGCGAAGGATAAGAAAGAAAGCTTATGTTGTGTACGAGCTCCGCGCACATGTTGGTGTGCTTAGAAAGATTCAGACTTAGTGACGACGTTTGTTTCATTCTCGTATCCTCCTATAGGTAAGCCGGAAGATGATTTTACATGCTTCAAGTATCACGTGCTCTCTTAACTTATCACCTTACCACTTTCAACCACTTTCATTCTTCGCATTTCTTTTCTTTAAGCTGAATGTTGCTTGAAATAACCGTTGACTCAGTCTTTTCCTGCATTGTTATGAAATGCGATGTATCGAACAAAGACAAGACTACATTTCTGTCACAGTAAAAATAGAAAGGTTTACAAAAATCAGTCGACAAATTCGTAGACTTCTGGAGAGACTTATATACAAGAGAAAAAGAGCACAAAAGAAGTAACTATGAACTATGGAGCGATTATTAGTCAACCACCTGCTTAATTAAAACGTCAATGTTTTTTTTAAGTCGTAGGAAGAAATATTAGTTAAATTTAGGCCACACGAAGCCGAATCCAAAAGTTTGCTTAGCATTGTTCAAAAGCTTTTTGTCTACTGGAAGTATTACATGGAGAAATTGTCCAAAAACGATAATAATGAGGAGAAAAGAACGACAGGGTTCAAAAAGGAACGAAGTTTTAGGAGAAAGACCATTTCATTAAGTTACTTATAAATATGCTAAGCCGTCACTACTAAAAAGTATTCTGTGTTGTAGTTATCTCAAGTCATCTGTCTTCAAATTATTTTGCTCTTGCGTTGGTGAGTTGATACGACGTGGTTCACACGGGTTTTTAATTTTTGATGGCTGCCGCCTTCGACCACTGCGTCTTCTCCATAGCCTACACTTATACAGCTTAATTACTGTTACCGATATGTCGGAAGTGGCGCTTTCAACGCATCTCTTAAAAGCGGAAGAAGGTAAGGTTGCCGCAACACCATCCATCAAAAAACGAAAACGAATTTTTTTTCCAATTTTTTACTCGTCTATCACTTTGCACATCCTTTTCTTTTCCAATTCGAAGCGCTTTATGGCAACAGAGCAAACATCCCTCTGTTGTGTACAACTTGTTCAACTGCTGCAAGATCTCTGAGCATTCTAGTAAGGCTCTTAAGAAATTCCACGTTAAGCAAAGCACTACTGAAAATGCTGCGAGACGAGAAAAAGGGTATTGATTAAGTCGCAGTCGAATCTGCACTCGAACCTCACTGTATAAATGGAAGACGGTTAAAGTATAATTGATGACAACGATGAAATAGTGAGATCTGCACGACATGGGGAGTTTAACTAACCAATAACTTAAGAAGCAAGTAGCGGTTCCATGAACCCGCTTCAAAAGGAGGTACACATTTGTTAAAATATCAATGTGCTATGCTGATCGTTTACATTAACACAGTACTAAAAATAAAAATAAAGGATAAAGCTCTCTATGTTGATCAATCTCTGAGGGTGCGCCATGCATTCGACTTCATTAAACATCGTTCAGAGGTGACTGAATGAATAGTTGGCATTTACAATGATTTGCAGTGGCCTACCGATGTATCGATCCAGTGATTCTACCTTTCCAGACAAGTATGGTACCAATTTGCCGACCCCAGATGGATGCAAGGATTGGTGGGCTGTGGGCGCAAGGATCGATTCCACGTGTGTGTTGCACTGCGTCTCCGACCACTGCGCCACAGGCTCCGAAACACTAATGGTTCTTTCAAACTATGGAATTGCAATAGTTTTACTACAGTGGGATAGATGAGCATAAACGCATCGTTTTCCGATGAGACAAAGAAGCATGAGAGCGATAGAGTTTTAGTGATTTGAGATAATTTGAAAATTACTTGAGAGTGAACTCGGCTGATGGAAGACTGTCGTTTCACCTGAATAAGTAGACGGAAATCATTTCCACTTCTCCGAAAGCTAATAATTCATAATGCTTTTGTTTTCGTACGGCTGGTTATTCAACTGATGTTTGCTTACTCATTTCTCTCGACGTACAACAATGATCGTGAAGAC